>NW_020718968.1:0-16284 GCF_900518725.1 Notechis scutatus
AGGAGGAGGAGGAGGAGGAGGAGGAGGAGGAGGAGGAGGATGATCGCCCGAAGGGATGCTTCCACCGCGGCCTGGCGATCATTGTTCAGCCAGTCTGCATTCCAAAAAGAAGAAATGAAGGAAGTAGCGAAGAGCGCCAAGGAGAGCTTGCTGGCTTGGCCATGCCACGGCTTTCAGGGAGACACACACATACAGAGTGGGAGAGAGAATCAGGAAGATAGGGACCAGGCTGCTTCACTATCCCCCACCATCACCCTCACCTTCTCAGGGCAGGCGAGGGAGGGGAGGGTGAGGGGCAGGGCCAGCCACTTCAGCAAGGTGAAGAGGTGGCGACCAAGCACACGCGAGAAGAAACCTGGGAACGGTGGCTCCTAAAGGGCTTTGAGGTCGGATGACCTGGAGCAGCCGAGATCTGAGTGAGCATTGTACCACAGGTTCACCTGATCGCCCACTTCTTTGGTGTTGGCTTTACGGAGCCGCAGAGTGAGGTCTTGGTTGACATGTGACAGCAGTGCCTTTAGCTGTGCTTGCTTGTAAGTGTCCAAATAATCTGGTGAAGATGGCGGAGGAGTCACTCAGGTAGACCTCCCCCATCCACAGTCTTCCTCCTGCACAAAAGGCCATTCCCTGAGCTAAGAAGGCAAGGAGCTGCGGCTCAACTCACCCAATCCCTAGGACTACCCCAAATGGTCCCAATTTGGTGCAGAGAGGGCAGCTCCCCCTGGCAGTTCCCCTTTCCCTCAGTGCTCTGACTTCCTGTGGCTCGCCTCCAGCCTGAACACCAGGTTGGGCCACCAGAAGGCCACTTCCCTGCTTCTCAACGGCGCTCCTGTGCCGGCCACTGTAGGAATCTAAAACTCTTTCCCCAAATTCTCCATCAATTTCGAAATGACGACACCTGTTGCCGACATGGGTACGACCGGGCTGCCGATCACTTTTACCCCCCCAACCCACTTGCCTTTTGCCACTGCCCCCTGGACCCCTAACTCCCAGAAGATAAGGCCCAGCACCTGCGGTGAATCCCAGCTAAATTACGCTGTACCGGAGGACAGGTGGAGAGGCTCATGTTCTCCTGCTGCTGGGAAAGCAAGAGAGTCATTTCCGGCACAGCAAAAAGTTTGCAACTTCCCCTCCAATAGGGAAATGTGTGGCTCTGGGCAGCAGAGAAGTAGCCAGCTTGAATCCTGTTTCTCTCTGCTGCCCAGAGCTGTGCCGGGAAAGACTCTCTTGCTCTCCCAGCAGTACGAGAACACGAGCCTCTCCACATGTCTTCCAGTACAGCGAAATGTAGCTCGGGTCCCCACCAGTCTGTATCTCGCCCCCCGCCTGGATTCACCACAGATACTGGGCCTTACCTGCTGGGGGTGAGGGCGGTGGGTGGTGGCAGCAAAAGGCAAGTGGGGTGGGTGGGTAAAGGTGACCGGCAGTGGCAGGTAGGTGACTGGGCCCAAGAGCTTGCAGAGCCTCACTCACCCAGGGAGATCAGGCAGGACCACAGCGGAAGGCATGCAGCAATGGCTGGACTGGCGAGTGGGCAAAAGCAGGCTGCAGGCGATGCCACGCATGCACGATAAGGACTGACTGGGAGCGGAGGGGAGGGGCGGGCAGAGAGGGGCGGGGCCAGTCAGTGGTGCGATTTGTTGGTTCTCTGAACTGCGCAGAATCATAACAACTGGTTCGATAGAACTGGACAGAACCAGTAGAATCTCACCCCTGGTTCCATCTCTCCAGACTTTTCTATTTAATAAAGTCCTTTTTTTTTGGCAATGTGAGATGCCAAAAGCAAAAGAGAGGAACTAACGGAAGAATCTTCCAGAAGTTATATCTCAAACCATTTGGAAATAGTGAGAGATTTTGCTTACTTAAGTGAAGACCAGAGGCTAGTAACTTGTCTAATATCCATTTTTACCTCCATTTTCCACATATTTCCTTTGCAATCTTATTTCTTTTCTGCTCAGTCCTTTCCTCAATCTGAAAGTGTGGAAAGTTGTCATCCTGGATTTGTCAAGAGGGCTCAAGAAGGAGAGCCAGTTTGCTGCTACGACTGCATTCCTTGTCCGGAGGGGACCTTCTCCACTCAGAAAGGTGGGTGACACCAGAGGAAAGGAAGGCCTGGTGGAACTGGATCCATCCAGAGCATTGTCATGAAAGTATGAATTAAAAAACACTTTGAAGCTGAACTGATTTCTGGTTTATTTCCAAAATGCCCCATTTCTTATCTAAACAGAAGAGCAAAAAGACTGTGAAGGAAGGGCTGGATAGAGACAGGTGGCTGTGGCAGATTGGACAAGCTTTACTACTGCCAGAGAAAATACTTTTTCTTTTTAGCTTGGATGTATCCTTCCTTCCACATTTACTTCTCTAGGAACACCTGAGTTCCTTGAAACACGAGGAATTGTTTTAGGTCCACCTCCTGAAAGGAGGATTGCAGTACAGTCTACATGCGTTCCCTTTGAGGAACACTGAAAAGGTATTTCTGATATACGAGATGCACAATGTGGTGGCATGGACAGTTATGCTTGTTTCTGGCTGCACCCGTATCAGCACTGCTCCAAAGGCCATTCCAAATTATTTGGAGCAATCCCTTGTTCCATCAGCCTCCTCTGAGGCAAGTATGACAAGAATTGCCATCTTGCACGTAAGTTTATCTAGAAAGATTAATTGATTCATTATTTTCCTTTAGTAATGGAGGTTCCTATCAATATTCTGAACATTACAAAGGAAATATTTCAAGTCCAAACCTTCCCTCAATTTCATAACCTATCAAAAATATACCGTAGCTATATTTTTAAAAAAGTGATACACTTATTTTCTATCACTGGAGATATGAAGAAATCCGTCCTGGAAAATGCTCCTGATAATCACTTGTTCCCAAAGAACTTACAATGTATCTTGAAACGCAAAGGACAAAGAAATACGGGTTTTTTTTTTTTTTTTTTCTCAGATACAGAAAAATGCACCAAATGTCCAGATGATAAATACCCCAATAAAGAAAGAGTCCAATGTATCCCCAAACTTATAACCTTCCTGTCTTATGAAGAACTTCTGGGCATCATCCTGGTTTCTTTTGCCCTACTCTTCTTCCTAACCACAAGCCTTGTTTTAATTATCTTCATTAAATACCGAGAAACTCCCCTTGTCAAAGCCAACAACCGGGACCTCTCCTACATCCTCCTTGTCTCCCTCCTGCTTTGCTTCTTGTCTTCTTCTCTCTTTATTGGTCAAGCAAGGAAAGCCACCTGCCTTCTCCGACAAACAGTCTTCAGCATCATCTTCTCAGTTGCTGTTTCTTCTCTCTTGGCCAAAACCATCACGGTGGTGCTGGCCTTCCTGGCCACAAAACCAGGAAACCGAGCAAAGAGATGGTTGGGGAAGAGCTTGCCAAACTCCATCATCCTTTCTTCTTCTTCTGTCCACGTGCTCAACTGCTTCATCTGGCTGGGAGTTTCTCCCCCCTTCCCTGACTCTGACCTCCACTCCCAGCCTGGAGAGATCATCCTGCAATGCAATGAAGGGGCTGTTGTCATGTTCTACATCACCCTCAGCTACGTGGGCTTCCTCGCTGCCATCTGCTTCACGGTGGCTTTCCTGGCAAGGAATCTGCCCGGGGCCTTCAATGAAGCCAAGCTGATCACCTTCAGCATGCTGGTCTTCTGCAGTGTCTGGGTGACTTTTGTGCCCACCTACCTGAGCACCAAGGGGAAACACATGGTGGCTGTGCAGGTCTTCTCCATGCTGGCCTCCAGTGCTGGTCTGCTGGGTTGCATCTTCATCCCCAAATGCTACATTATCCTTCTGAGGCCAGACCTGAACACAAAGGAGCAGCTTACAGCCAGAACAAATGTAAAAACATAAGACATAACACTGTGACATTTAAAGAATTGTAAAATTTCGTTTTATTTCAAAGTAGACACTAATTATTTCAACTTAGATAGTGTGCAGGAATCAAAAAAATCATGCCTAAATTTTCAATGGGAAATGTTTGAACGATTGTTATCCTTGTAACTCTCTCCATCTCAATAAATCTTGCTAAAGGGAACTCTGAAAATCATTCAGAGGAATTTGTTGTTCAGCCATTGCCAATGAATTTGATACCTTAGTCATACTGACAGCAGCTAAAAGTGTATCTATGAGAGAATGAATAGGAAAAGTGGTAAGATGGCTTGTGTGGGAGCCAAGCTCCAACTATGTTGTTTGACAATCTCCATGAGAGCCATTGGCCATCCCACCAAGCCACAGAAGGCAGAGGTCTCCAGGTCCTCTTGCTTAGATGTTCTCATCCAATAAGACCTAGTTAGCGCCCCTTTCCCATAGCTGCTTCTGCCCTGTGAAAGAAGCTTCTCCATGAGATCCACCATCCTCTCTCCATCCCCTGATTAAAGCCGGTTCTTTTCCCCAATGCTTGAGCTAGTTGAGACCAGAGTCCAGAAGATACAGAAGGAGGAGGAGCCCCACGGGAGAGTCAGGCTGCATCCTGACGAAATTGGGCTCATTGTGGCTGCACCGTGTGAATAGTTGCAAACAGGAGTTTGGGGGCATCTCAAACTCCACCAGAGGAAAGAGGGTCTCTCTCTCTCTCTCACTTTCTCTCCAAGGTGGGAAGCCCAGCAGTGCAACCCTTGAAGGCTTCACCTGGGGGTTCACCTCAGTCCTCTGGGGGTGCTTCCAGCCCCAGAAGCCCCAGAAATAAGTCCTACCAAGGACTTTACTCCAGGCTCCCTGGAAGCGAGCAGAAGTGGGGAGAAGAAAGGTGAATATTCTGACTAAGAGATCCTGAACGTCTCTGGAGATAAATTTCAAGGAACTATAAGGCAATAAAGGCAATCCTCCACTTATGACCACAATTTTTGTTGCTAAGTAAGTTCTGTCTCATTTTACCAACTTTTTTGCCTCGGTTGTGAAGCAAATGAGTGCGGTGTTTAGTTAAATCATGCGGTCATTAAGCAAGACTTCCAGCGACCCCAATGACCCCAAGGTACTGCAAGTGTCATAAATACACACCTGAGTTTTTGTCACATGACCATGGGGTGCTGGAATGGTCGTTAGTGTGAAGACTGGTCATGTCACTTTCCTCAGTGCCGTTGTAACTTCAGTCACCAAACAGATGTTTGTAAGTGGAGGACTCCATGTTATCCTCAGAGCTGTTTTTGACAACGAGGCTCCTGCCCTTAAGATCCCATCAGAATGGAGCTGGAAGGGACCTTGGTGGTCATCTATTCCAACCCCCTGCCCAAGGAGGAGACCCTAGACCATTCCATGCAAAGGAGTGTCCAGGCTTTCCTGGAAGACCTCCAGGGACAGAGCTGCCCCCCCACTTCTGAAGGCAGCCTCTTCCCCTGGTCCATGGGGGATCGAGGGCTTCTGGCCTGCTCCTCAGGGGACGGCTGGAGGGACAGGAGAGGCCTCAACTTCATCCTTGAATCCCCCCCATAAAAACACGGAGAAAAGGCTGACATTCTCGGTCCTCCTCCTCTGGGGAGAGAGCCTTGCCAGGACCCCTGGCCTCTCTCGCAACCCCAAGGAGGAAAGGCTGCCTCTCCCCAGTCCTTCCCCCAGCTTCCTTCCAAGAGGGACCCCCGGGATCTCCTCCCAAGGCCCCCAGGACCACCGGGAATCAGATTGGAGGGGGCAAAGCCAGCCACCATCCTGGCAACCAGCTGCCTCCTGGGTTGCTGCTTCCAGGGAGCCTCACTCTGTTGCCAAAGGCCCCTGGGGGTTTTGCCAGAGCGAGGGGACCCTCCAGTCCCCAGCCAGGAAAGCAGCGGAATGGGGTGGGGTGGGAAGAAGAGAGGAGAACCCCCACCCTCACACAGGTGCAGGGTTGGAGGTATTAACCTCCTTGAAGATGGGCAAAAAGAAAGGCCACCCGTTGAGCGATTGCACCCTCCGTGTCCTGGCCAAGCGGGAGATCCCACATGGCTCCAGTTGCAACCAGGGTCTTTTTATTCAGGGTGATTTGGGTGGGGACCCTGGGTGGATGAGGGGAAGGTCCAGGGAGGAAGGAAGGTTGTCTCCCATATTCACTGCAGGACCTTCAGGGACGGACAGGTTGCTATCAGGTTGGTTTTCATTCCCAGGCTGCAACTTCCAATTTTGGGGATAGTTTCGGTCTGATACAGCTGCTGCTTCGGGACACCCCTCCCTTGCCTCCCCATTTTGGGGGGTGGGCCCTTGACTTCCCCCCAAATGGCCCAATGTGCCCCAGAAAAGCATAGAGGAGACCCATTCTGAGACCCGGGGAAGGTTTGGCTCTCTGGGAAGGGACCCTGAGCCCACTGAGGGTCTCCATCTGCAGGGAGCCCTTTCAGGAGGGCAGGAAACCTGGGCATGAACTAGCCAGCATTGCTCTTTCTTTAAAAAAACAAAAACAAATTGTATTAATTTTAAAAAACAATACACCAACAAACAAAACGTAGAATAGTAACATAGGACATCTTTTCTAAAGAAAACAAATAGAACATTTTATTTAAAGACAGAATAATTCCAAATTATCACATTTCCATACCAGCACAGTTTAATATGCATATTCATCTTATCTGTTCAACTTCATATCTTTTCCCAACTTCTCTTTATTTCTCCCTTTCCTCCCATTCAATTATATTTCTTTTGCCTTAAATTGTATATATTCATTATATCCATCTGTCTTATTTAGAATTTCATTATTCTCTTCCAACATTCTTCTAACGTTTTGATAAACAAACAAAACACAAAACATAAATACATACAACTTCTTTTTGGAAAGCGGCTTACCCCGGGAAACATCTTTTTATACAGACATAAATCAAGTTCATGCTCACTTAATATACTATTTCATATCTTATTTAGCATTCTATATTTTCTATATATTTTCTCTCTTCATTCACTCTCTTAATTCTATTTTATTTATTTCATCTCAGTTTAAATAATTATACTTGTATCTTTTGTCCGTTCTCTTTCAATTATCTATTTTTCTTTTCTTTCTAGTACAATATTTCTCCTGTAATCACTGGTTGAAGTATGACAACTTTTTATCTTTCCCCTAAATTTAACGCTTAAAATAATACATACTTTCCATGCTGATTCTGCTTAGTACATTCTAAGTATCACATTTTAGAATAATAAAACAAAGAAAAAAAGAGAATTAAGTTTATAAAATAGTAAAGACAATATTCCATAGAAAGTTAAACTCCATTGTTAAATCTTAAACATTTTTATAGGTTCTCTTTAATGCATTATTAACTCATATAATAATTCAGTTTTCTAACTCAATTTCAAATACTAATATCTACAATACAATCTTATGTACTTTTGCAGAATCATTTTTTAAATTATTGTTTACCCTTTATCTCTGAAAAAAACACCTGTTTTTTAACATCTTGTTTTAAATCTTTATGACTTCTCTTTCCTTTTTCCCTTCCTTTCTTATCAATTCTAGCCTTTTTACCCCCCCTTCTCTCAAACTCCACTCTCTTAATCTTCCCTCTCTGTTGTATTTCTCTTTTCTGTTGCTTTCTGACATTGTATCGATTTTTCATCTTATTTTTCCCTTTCTTGGTTGCTTTTTTAAGTTCTGAATTCTCCGTTTTCTTTCCCCCATTTCTCTTTTCTTCTTCAAGTGAGATTGTCTGTCCATTAAAGATGGCTTCTTCTCCTTCATCCCAGCATTCTTGTTGTTGTATTTCTTGGTAGGTAGAAATCGCCATTTCTAAAAAGTGAAAAATAGATCCAGAAGAGCCCTTGCCTTCTTGTTCCTCTTCTTTTAGTTTTTGAAATTCCATTTGCAATTCTTCAACCGATAGTGCCATTTTTCTTCTTCTTTTTTTCTTAAGCACAACCCAAATGTTTTTAATCCTTCAAGAAATAGTTCCCAAAAATCCAAAAGTCATAAAGCAATCCAAATCAGAACAAATTGTTTCATTTAGCACTTTCTTCTTTTTGTATTTTTTCTTCCTGGGGTAAAGTTCAATTACACAGTCCCAAACTAATTTTTAGAAGTCTTATTGTCATTTATTTCTAATCTTGTAAGCTGCAAGCAGTCTCCTTCAATACAATCTTAAAATAAATTCTTTACCTCTTCCCTCCCACTTATAGCAAAAAAAGTTTTAGTTTTTAATTCCAATGTTCACAAATCTTTTATCCTCTTGGCTTTAAGTTTAAAATTTAATTACCTTCTATGCCCAAGCAGGTTTTTCCGATTTCCATCAGCTATTTCCATAGGGAGGGAGAGTGAGAAAAAATAACTTTCCCTTTCCCTTTTCTTCCGCCGCTTTCCAATCTTCTTAGGAAATAATGTATCATTCAAGCAATTAAGTTTCCAGGGTTTTTAAAAGTTCCTTGTTGTCCCGGTTCAGCCAAAAAACTTTCACTTTCTCCAACTTCCTCCTGCACAATCTTACCCGGCTGCAGACTTCTTTGTGGCGGCCATTGCTGACCGCCGCTCCACCGCCTAGGGAAAAAGGAGTTTAGCCAACTGAGGAGGGGGTTTGCGATACTTCCAAGCCCCTGCCCGGATCTCCTCTCTCTTCGGTTGCCTCTACGGGGCAACCATATCCTCCAGATCCAGCTGGATCGGAGGCACTTCGGCAGTGAGTGCACCAGGAACCGTGCACGATTGCGGATTCCTGCCACCGCAGAAGCCTGCAAACCAGAAGTTTTTTGGATTGCTCCTTCTTTCATCACCACATCTCAGCCTTGTTTCCTTTCAGCAAGAAAAGCATATTTGCTTCCCACAGATGAATTTCCAAATCTGGAGCTCTGAAACTTGGAGCCAAGTCCTTCTTCACGGGCTCATTCCCAGCCCTGCAGAGGAGCCTCTTCTCCCCTATGATGAAGGGAAAGGCAGGGGATTTATTTCTTCCTCCCTCTTGGCTCCCCAGGGAGTTTTCCAGCTGCCACCTTGGAAACCAGTCCAGTGAATGGAAAAATACAAGGAATAATGCAGAATTATGTCCTGTCCTGAGCCAGGAAGCCCTGAATATGGAGAATTCCTGGCTTGGCCTAAGATTTAGGCCTTGATTGTCCCTGCATAATTTCAGACTCTGGCCCTCCTGCTCTCATGGCCGCTTTCCCCCTTGAGAGGTTTCTTTCAAAAGGGGACACATCACTCCTGCAAGACTCATTTCAGTCCATTTCCAGGTGGACAATTTAAAATAAATCCTCATTTTAATCCCTTTTGACCCAGGCAGCCTCATGGGCGCACCCAAAATCCAAGGCCTGAATGGCCCCTTCGGTCTTCTCTGGTATTAGAAATCCCTCTTAAATTCTAAGATTCCTCCCCTCCCTCCTCTCATCAAAGCCATTGCGTAAAAGTGGGGAGGGATCCAATGTCCAGAGCAGAACCGGGTGGCCAAATTCAGGAGTTGAGGGGGGTCGTTTCCAGTGGAGGAAACCTCCTCGGGGGCATCTTGTTAGCCAGCTTGATCAGAACCGCTGGTGCCTGTTGCCCTTCATCCCACACTTGCCAATGAAGGTGACTGGCATTCCTCCATTAGACCTTTGTCACCTGGAAAGCATCCACCCACCCCAAGAAAGCAACCTGGGGGGAATATCTAAGGTGACACTTTCTGAGTGGCACTTCCTGAATCCAAGACTGAGCTCTTCCCTCCTTGAATCGCCTGCCATGAGCCCAGTTCTCCAGGGGTCTCCCAGAGGGGGGAAAAGACCAGCCAGGACCTGCAGAGACCTTCAGGCATGGAATGGCCTCCCTGGGAAGGTGGAGGGTTCATTCCACCTGGGGATCCCTAAGGAAGGGCTAGACAACCACGGGGGGCGGCCTTCCCAGCCACACAGCCAGGAAACCACCCGAGGAGGCGGCTGGGGAGAAGCCCGGCCACTTCTGCCTCCCTCTCTGCCTCTGGAGCTCCCCTTCCCCCCTGGGCTGCCTGGGTGGGAGCCTCTCCTGTTAGATCGGGTACAAAAGAGACGTGAAACCAGTGCACTTCAAGTTCTTTATTTTATGTTAAGATTTGTACAAAATCTTGGAGCTGCGGCAGCCCTTCATATAGGGATTGCTCGCGGCTTGTCGGCCAATGATAGGACTTTGAATCTCCCACGATTGGCTCGGCCAATCACGGTTGATTCTTAGAAAGCCATTCAGTAGACCAATCAGCATGCGGTCCGTTTGGACCAATCAGATTTCAGTTTTTGGGGTATGTTAATATAGAACACCCCTCCCCTTTTGGTTCAGTCCTACGTAACATGGTCACATAGTTGTGCAAATAGGCGGGGCTTCGTACCTGCCTATTTGACCTGCGCGGTTCAGTTGATGTTTGGTCTTCGACCGGTTCGGACGGACTCCTCGCCGCTCTCATCCCTCTTGATGGAACCACCTGGAAGGGTGAGCCGGGCCTACTGCGGTAGCTCCCTCCCGGTCTACCCGGGCTGGTTGAGCTGCCAGTTCCACTGTTCCCGCCTGGTCTTTCCGGGCTGGTTGAACTGGCTTGGCTTCTTCTTACAGGTGAAGCTCCAGGTTGTTCGTCTGCCAATGGTTCATCGTCTACCGGTGAGTATTACTGGTTTATTTTGGCTTGGGGGTGTTCAGTTTGTGTTTTAGGATTTTCTTTTCCTGTTTGTTTATTGCTTGAGGTCCCCCCCCCCTCCGGTTTCTTTATTAGTAACTTTTTGCGGTGTTTGCGGGCTGTCTGTGTTGTCGGTGGCTATTCTTGACCTTAATTGGTCGATGTGCCATTTCCAGCTTTGTCCATCATCCGTTTGTAGCCGATATGACCGGGGGCCTGTTACCTGTGTTATTTTTGCAGGTACCCAGAGCGGGTCCCCCGTGAAATTTTTGGCGTAGACTGTGTCTCCTGTGTTAAATGTTTGGTGTTTGTTTGGTGAGTCTGGGGGTTTCTCGGGGTTGTATGTGGGGTGCAGTCTATCTAGCTGGGATCGTAATTTTCTTCCCATGAGTAGTTCTGCTGGGCTCTTGTTGGTCGTTGTGTTGGGTGTTATGTGTTGTATTAATAGCATTTTATTTATTTTATCCTGCATGTCCCTGGTTTTGATTTTTTGTATGGTGTTTTTTGTGTAATGGACCATGCATTCCGCCCACCCGTTCACCGCCGGATGAGCGGGCACTGGCAACGCATGCCGTATGCCCCGTTCTGCCAGGAATTTTTCGAATGCTAGTGTGGTAAATTGTGGCCCGTTGTCTGACACTAGCACGTCTGGTAGGCCATGGGTGGTGAATAGTTTGTTTAGCTTTTTGATAATGGCCTCCGTGGTGGTGGATTTCATGGCGCTTACCTCCAGCCAGTTGGAGTAAGCGTCGACCGTTATCAGGAATGTGTGTCCCTTGGTAGGTCCGGCAAAGTCTATATGGATCCTGGACAATGGTCCCCTGGGGGTTTCCCATTCCAGTATTGGGGCGGAGGGAGGGCTTGGTCTGGTCTCCTGGCATTTCCTGCATGAGGCTACCCAAGTCTCAATCTGTTTGTCCATTCCTGGCCATCAGGCGTAACTCCTGGCCAGGGCTTTCATCTTAACTATGCCCGAGTGCCCCTCATGCAACATGGACAACACCCTCTTTTGTAGAGTTTCAGGGATCACAACCCTGTCCCCCCAGAATATGCAACCCTTCTGTGTAAAGAGTTCGGTTTGCCGGTTTCGAAAAGTTCTAAATTGTTCACCGCTGTCGTTTTCTGGCCACACTTTTTCCATCCAGTTCAAGACCTGTGCCAGACGTTTGTCTTTATTAGTTTCTCGGGCAATGTCTGACGCGGTCAGGGGTGGGTTGGGTAGTGTCTCTATGTGCAGCACTGATGTTGTGGGTGCCGGGTCATCCTCCAGGTCGGGCAGGGGGGAGTGGCTCAATGCGTCTGCATGCGTGATGTTCTTCCCGGGTCGGTGTGTCAGCTGGTAGGTGTAGGCGGCAAGGAACTCGGACCACCTTGTCTTCCTTGTCATCCATGTTCGGGGTGGCCTTGTTCCCTGCCAGTATCCCTAGCAGGGGCTTGTGGTCAGTAATAATTGAAAAGGTCCTACTGTATAGGTATTCATGGAACCGCTTCATGCCGGCAATTACTGCTAGGGCCTCCTTGTCCAGCTGGCTGTAGTTTCTCTCCGGCTTGGATAGTGTCCTCGAGAAGAAAGCGATGGGTGCTCCTCTTCCGTCCGGCAGTATGTGGCTGAGGATGGCTCCGACGCCAAAGGGTGATGCGTCGCAGGTCACGGTTAACCGTAGGGTCTCGCTGTATTGGATGAGGACTGCGTGTGATGTTACCAGGTTTTTTATTTGTTTGAATGCATTTTCCTCCCGCTTCCCCCAGGCCCAGGTGGCTGTTTTGTCCAGCACCCTATGTAGGGGTTCCGCTACAGTCGCCTTCTGGGGCAGGAAAACATTATAAATGAGTCCAAGAAAAGCCTGCAGTTCAGTCTTTTTCCTAGGTCTAGGGGCTTCTTTGATGGCTTTGAGCTTTTTTTGTCTAGGAGGTACCCCAGGAATTCAACTTTCTCTGTGCAAAGTTGACATTTTTCCTTTTTAACTTTTAGCCCGGTGTCTTTGAATTTCTGCAAGACCTCCCTTAGGTGGCTTTCTAATTGGGTTTTATTTGTAGCTGACACCAGTACATCGTCGAAATAGGGTACCACCCCTTTTATTCCTAGTAATAGTCTGTCCATCAGGCTCTGGAATACCCCTGGTGCCACGCTGACTCCAAATTGGAGCCGTTTGCACCGGAATGCCCCTCGGTGGGTTACGATGGTTTGAGCCTCCGCGGTCTCGGCATCGACTGGCAGCTGCTGGTATGTCTGCACCAGATCGAGTTTTGCGAAGACCTTGCCTTCCCCCAGTGAGTGCAGAAGGTGCTGTACCACTGGGATGGGGTAGGCACTCGGCTGCAGCGCATGGTTGAGGGTGGCCTTGTAGTCAACACCGATCCTTACGGACCCATCCGGCTTGATCGGGGTGACTATGGGGGTTTCCCACCGGGCATGGTCTATAGGCTCTAAAACCCCTTGCGCGATGACCTTGTCTAACTGCTCATAAATTTTGGGCTTGAGCACGAATGGCACTCGCCGTGGCTTAAGGCAGATTGGGGCAACGTTCGGGTTTAGGCTGAAAGATATTGGGGACCCCCAGTACTTGCCTAGGTCGCCGTTGAAGACCTCCTGGAAGTCCCTCACGAGCGTTTCCTCCCAGTCCGCCTCGGCGACGTGGTTGATGCCCGTCACCTCGATCCCCAATGGTGCGAACCATTGCAGTACCAGCAGGCTTGGGCGGTCTTTGTTCACAACAGTGAGCGGAAGTACCTCTGTGCGCCCCTTGAAAGTTATTTTAAAATGTCCAATCCCGACCACAGGGATGCAGTTTCCCTGATAATCTTTCAGGGTCAGCTTCTGGTTTTCTAGTTCGCTCCTGTGGATGGTAGGCACCAGGCGCTTGATTGTATGCCAGGAGACCATGGAGAGGTAGGATCCGGAATCTACCTCCATCTCGCATGGCTGGTCTTTGATGCCTACCTCCATGTGCATTTTCCGGGCGTTGAGGGTCGTTGAGTGCCCGATGATGACCGCCTGATGGGTCTCTTCTTTTCGCCGGGCCTCGCTAAATCGCTTGTTCCGCCTGTCCTGGCTCCATTGGCTCTCGGCGTGTCAGTCTCTGGTCCTGGGGGGGAGCCGTCTCGTCATTGGGGGCTGCCGTCTCGTCGCCGGGGGCTCTGGTTCCTCTTGTTCTGGCACACCTTGGCAATGTGCCCCCGTTTTTCGCAGTGCCAACAGATGGCATTGAGGAATCGGCATTCTGTGGGGATGATCGCCTCCACACCGAGCGCACTGGAACCCCGACTTACAACCTCGCCGATCCCGCCAGACTCATTCCACCTGTAATTGATGGATCTCCTCCTCATCATCCTCGGTGTCTGAGAAGGAGTCGAGGTCTCTGTGGTGTGTGGTGGTGGTCTTGTGGCTGGCCTCAGGACGTGCTTCCGGGGTTGGTGCTGTCTCCATGGGTGTGGGTCGGTCTGCTGCATTCATCTGCTGCATCCGGGCTGCGGACTGCTTGGTGGCTTCGGCTGCCGTCGCTTCGGCGATGGCCTCAGTGACTGAGATGTCTGCCCTTGCCATCAGCCAGCTCTGGAGGATGGGGTCCCTGAGCCTGAGGACCACGCGGTCTCGCAGGGCCTCGTCCATGTCGATGAAACCGCACATGCCCCCGAGGTCCCTGAGTGTGGCCACGAAGTCGCTGATGCTCTTGCCCTCTTTCTGATCCCTCCGATAAAATTCATGCCGTTGGATGAGGTTGGGCACGGCGGGGGCGTAGTGGCTCCGCAGCAGCTGGTCGAGGTCGGGCCAGTCCATCTCTTTCATGTCTGCAGGTTTGGTTAGGGCTTTGGCCATCTTGAACACTGCGGGCCCGCAGTGCATCAGGAACACGGCCCTCTTCTTCTGTCCGTTGGCATCCTTTAGATTTCTGCTCTTGAGGAACATTAGGAATCGGTCAATGTATGATTCCCAGTCCTCGGCAGCCTGGTCGAAGGGTGCGGGTGGTGAGGTGTTGCCGGCCATTTCGTTGGGGTTTCGGCATCTGTTCACCACGTGCTCTGTTGGTCTCGGTGTCTCACGATCCCACCCTCGTCGCCAGTGTTAGATCGGGTACAAAAGAGACATGAGACCAGTGCACTTCAAGCTCTTTATTTTATGTTAAGATCTGTACAAAATTTTGGAGCAGCGGCAGCCCTTCATATAGGGATTGCTCGCAGCTTGTCGGCCAATGACAGGACTTTGAATCTCCCGCGATCAGCTTGGCCAATCGCGGTTGATTCTTAGGAAGCCAATCATGGCTGTTCAGTAGACCAATCAGGATGCAGTCCGTGTGGACCAATCAGATTTCAGCTTTTGGAATATGTTAATATAGAACATCTCCTCTCCCAGCCTGCAAGGATCCTCCTACTCCTCCCTCCATGCAGGGAAGCTCCTCCTGCTCTGGGTGATGGGGCTGCCCTGGGCGGCTGGGGCTTCCTACCCCCTCTGCTCACAATCTCCTCTGCTCCCCCATCCTGTCTCAGACCCCCAGTTCTCCCTCCTGGGCCAAGAGGTGCATGGGAGTGAAACCCCCCACGACTGGAGACCTGAGACACAGGGACCCCCAAGGGCACCTTCAGAGCCTCGGAGGTAGGGAGGCCGAAGGGGCCGCAGAGCCCACTATAAGTGCCGCATCCCCACAACCAGAAGACCTGGGGCCTCCAGGCGCCCCCCAACCCCTTTTCTTCGGGGGCCTGGCAAGAAGAGATGTGGGGCGCCCAACGCAGGGCAGCCTGGAGAAGCCCTTGAGGCAGCCTCAAAAGGCAGCCCTGAGACCTCCAGACAGACAAGGCAGGAAGTCCTCGCCATGGAGCCCAACACTTGTGTTGCTGGGGGAGACGGTTGTTAAATGAGTTTTGACCCACTTTATGACATTTCTGGCCCCTTTTGCTAAGCGAATCACAGCAGATGTTAAGTCAGCCAGACGGTTCTTAGCTGCATCCGGCTTCTCCACTGACTTTGCTCGCGAAAGGGGATCATGTGACACACACCCGGGGACATTGTGGCCGTCATACGTGTGAGACAGTTGTCTAAATGTAAATCCTGGGACCCCAGGGAGGCTGCCAGGGCTGCCAGTGTGGAAAGGGGCCCTACGTCATCTTTCTCAGTGCCACTGTGGCATTGAATGGTCACTAAATGGAACAGCTGTAGGTCGAGGACCCTTTGCCAGGAAAGAGCGAAACCGTCACAAGAGGGAGGGAAGAGGAGGATTCCCTGATAAGTCCTGGCAGAGCTGCAGGGAAGTTTCTCCCGGCCTCCTCTTCCTCCTCCTCCTCCTTCCACCCGATTCCCCTCCTGCCTCTTTTCCCCCCGTCCATCAATCTTCCTCCTCTGCCTCCCTGGGAAAGAAACGGCCTGGAAGCCCCTTCGGGGTTCTGAGGGAAGTGAGCTGGACATTCGGGGGGGGGGGGGCAGAGCTCCAGGGGTTCAGCCTGACCTCCCTGATTTGGGGTTCTCCTTTCACCCAGAAAGCCATTTCCTGTCTTCTGAAAGGATCAAGAGATTCTCCTCCAGCTTCGGCCCTTCCTTCTGGCCGGGACCAGGAACTGGTGGGCTTCACAACTGGGGGAACAGCAGCCCCCATCTGCCAGGTGCAAATCTGGCAAACCAGACTCGGATCCTGGCAAGAGATGCAACCTGGGGACCCTCACCCCATTCACTCCCCCCCTGCCCTGGGCCCCCCATGGGGCAGATCCCCTCACCCTGCCCAGCAAGGCCAGAGGGAGCCCCCTCCAGGGGGAGCCCCACTTCCCAGAGCAGGAGGAGGAAGAAGCCCCTGGCTGCCCC
>NW_020718969.1:0-16284 GCF_900518725.1 Notechis scutatus
CTAGGGTTTGGAAGATTCTGAGTTCCTGAAGTAGTAATTCAACAAGAGAGAGTTTAATAATAGGGAAGTTATTTTCTACAAGTAAAAATCTTGATTTATATTTTTCCCTGGTACAATTTTCAATTTCCATAGATATTCCAGATGGATGCATATTATTTATGTCCAAATACTGACAAGCAATGGCAAAAACTAATTCAGAAAGTGTACAAACCTTTCTCTGGCATTGTTACTGTGGTCAAGTGCAGAGGAGTTTACTCTTTTACTAAGCACAAATATATATAGAAAAAAATCCAGGATTGACAGAAGCAGGATATCAGTACTCGTGTCTGTACTACAGTAGTACAGCTAGTGTCATAAATATCTACAGTCTATGGCAAGATCGCATGATAAAAGTTTGATACTCAGGAGCAAACTGTCGCAGTTTGATGTCATGGCTGGATCACAACCCTGTTGGCATTTCCTCCTGGGAAAGAAAAAGCAAAAGCTTCCATCTGCTGCAAAAAAGCAAAGCAAAACATCTGTTGGTGACATTAAGTGCTTTTCTGGCTGTGTTCAGCTGAAACCAGCACAACTTCAAAATGGAACTGTTCAGTTTTTGTGAACAAGAAAACAAAATGGTATAACTTCATGGGAAAGTATATCTAACTAAAACAGTTCAATGAGAATATAATTCTATGTAACATTTTTTTTCAGAATCATAGGTTTGCTAATTAGGCTTATCCTCCAATGTTAAGGAAACATAGATTAAAATCAAACATGTGTTTTATTCATTTTTAATTAAATTATTACCTCATCTAAAGTTATAATTATGCCTAACAGTCATAATATGGTAACCACATTTGAAGTTTAGGAAAAAAAGAAAATACTTTAAAATTTTAATATGGTGCAGAGAAAAATGTTTGCTCTTCTTCCTAGAATACATTTTGTCTGTGAGTAAGAGTTCTAATAGGTCCCCATTATTAAAATAAGTGGAGATTGAGCAGTGCTCATCATTATGGGAGCAATCTTCTCCTAAGCCCCAAAGGAAACAACACATTCAATAATTGAGTGAGGAATATCCTCACAACAATTGGGGAAATACAACAAACCAATGTGTGAGATAAATGGGTTTGGAACAACTTTTTAGATCAACCCTTTCTTTGATAAATCAGGGTTTGTTCAATCAATTTAGCTTTTATATATTATATTTTGGTAAAGGAAATAAAATCTCTGTTCAGGCAAGAATAAAATCTCTGTAACAATCTCGGTCACACTCAAGCCCCTAAATCAGGGGTGGGATTCTACCAGTTTGCACCTATTTGCTAGAACCGGTTGTTAACATTCTAAGCAGTTCGGAGAACCAGTTGTTGGAAGAAATTACTGGCCTAATCCTGTAAGGAAGGCAGGAAGGAAACATTCTGGTGTTGCTTACAGAAACTGCCTCTCCATTAATCCTTATTACATTCTTGGCAGGACTAGACTTCCTGTCTCAGGAACCTCTCTGGAGTTTATTTTCCCTCCTTTGCTGGTACTTTGCTTGTGTGGAGTGACCATTCAAAGTTCCAGTGGCACTGCAAAAAGTGACTTATAACCATTTTTCACACTTACAGCTATTGCAGTATCCCCACGGTCACGAGAGGCCAGGCGAGGAGATGCGTGCCTCGATGTGAGTGATGTTGAGTTGGCCATGCCCAGCCAGTCACATGACCACCAAGCCATGCCCACCAACAAAGCCATAACCAGTTGTTAAAAAAATTGAATCCCACTCCTGCTCTAAATGCTGTCTGCATGCTTGCTGGCTACTTCCTCTTGCCTCATTTCTGCTTATCAGAGGGCAAGAAGGGCAAGACAATTTTCCCAGCTACTGTAGGAGGGACGCTCTGGCACTTCCCCCCTACTTCCTCCTGACTACTGCAATGCCTCCACCATTAATGCGTTTCCAAAAGTTGCTTTAACTAGTTTCTTCAAATTTTGATGGGTTTGGGATTCTAGTCCAGAAAGAATGTTTATACTTTAAAAAAGATGGTATGTGAGAATCACAATTAAGCATTTGGCATAGGCACTTGAAACCTGAGACTAAGATTGGGAAGATGCATATAGAATTATGATAGGCCCTGAGAGAAGGGATAGTTAGATTATTCTATTGGCCCTGCAGACTTGGTTGAAATCCCCCCAGTAGTGCAAAGAAATTAACCTTTCATTTCCAAAAGGAACTTGACTGATTAAGATTGCAGTACTGGAAGAAAAGCTTAAATCCCCTTCCCTGTGCAATAAAATTCCTGATCAAGTTGTCCCATCCTTATTTTTAAAAAATTCACATGGCTATGTCAAATAACATCATGTACAATCAGCCTTTGTCTATTGAATGTGCATAGGAATGCATATTCAAGAAGTAAGACTGTAGCGAAGGTCAGAAAATCCTTTGCAAGGATTCTCTATGGAATTTTTCAGGTGTAGATTTTTTTATTTTTTTTTGCATGCATGCATTCACTACTAAATCTGAATTTTTTTGGAATACATATTGAATATATTTTGAATCATTAGTTTATCAGGAAGCTTGAGAAGGCACAACTGATTATGTATAAGCTTTTAAGCACATTTAGTTGAACACACTATTTTTTAATTTTTTCCTCTGGATGACTAAAATCCATAGTGGAATACTATATTGGAGGAAAGGGTCTGAGACAGAGAATTGTTCTGAGATTCTGGGTAGGTGTCAACGGGGGGAAAAGGTTAAACCAATGTCATTATCATACTAGCTCTATATTTTCCATTTAATAGTGTTGCTGTGAATTAAAATATAACCCCAGAATTGTAACAGTGGCATGTTGTTGTGGAATCTGGTTCAGAGTTTCAGGAGGGAGGGCGTCTTTCCCAAACAGCCAAGAGCCAAGTCAGTCCTTGGTATGCAGAAAGAGGCCTAGGAAAGATCCTCCTTAAATCTTCACAGGATATGAGTGATAATTATGCAGTGTGCTTTAGCTTGGCAAGATTCCTGTCTATGGGTTAACAGTAATAAATTACTCTGAGCAATTATTCTTCATGTTGTTCTTGGTTTGTTGTGCCTAATACATTGTTATGTACCTAGTATCATAAAGGTGCATGATTACTTTATTGAATAGCATCTAAAGCTATTCATAAAAATGTTAGATTTTCTCCTAAATATGGTTTTAAGTGACAAAGTCATGCATGTCACAAGACAAAACTGATGGGAGCAAACTTTGAGTAGGATCTCTCACTCCTTATTTTTCTTTTTATGGACAATAAAAGGCAGCAATGGCTCTCCCTGATTTGGATTAGGATGGTGAGGGAAGATTGACTTAATTTCTCACTTTTGTTCTAATTTCAGGGGAATTTAGATCATTGGAAGCTGCTCTTTGTTTTATAGCAGAATGTTACACATGAGCAGTAATTATATGTTTTTCTGCCCATGGATAAAATTTCAGTTTATGAGATAATGATTTTACCTGAGACAATGGCATGGGGAAAAATTATCTCTCAATTTCTAATTGTTGCTTTTTTGCCTTCCTGCCTTCCATCTTCCATTTATTATTAAGATGTTGAAACTTAGCTGATATTGTCACAGCTCTTTCCTAATGAAGTCTATACTGGTTTAAGAACTCCTATTTGATAGCAGCTGTTATCACTGATAGTTGGTGATGCTACTGTCAATCAATTCATTGATTCATGCTATAGTACATTGAAATAATAAACGGGAACTAGCCTTATAGCTGTAATTAATTAATCTTAACACAAAGATTGAAAAGATATCTATCATTTTACAGGTAGAAACAAGTCATTGGAGACACTATCTAGAGTGGTTGCTGGAGTTGAACTATTAGGTGATTTCTTCCTACTTTGCCAGCCATGCTCAGTGTAGAGTACATGCTTTTCGAGTGAAAGGTCAAAGGTACAATTTGCAGGCTTCTCTATAAAATTAAATAAAACAATACTTTGTCAGGCAGAAAATCACCAGAAAAGAAATATGGTGTAAAAAATTAGTATGTGCCATATTCTATTTCCAAATGACATAATTTATTTAATGGTAATAATTATTTAAAGACTGCATCGTAATTATAACTCAGTTTTAAAGGTTATTGATCTCATTGATACATTTATTTTCTAGTAATATATTCTTTCTTTTCCCTCCTCATTTAGATAGAAATCACAAATGATGTACAATCCTTGTTACTCATCATGCTGGCTGTCATGTTAGCAAAAATGGTTGGTGACTGGTTTAACATGTCTTTGTACAGTTCTTTACTGAAATTAAAAAGCATACCATATCTAGATGTTGAACCATTTGTCTACCAGAATAAAAATGGGTGAGTGGTTCCCCCCCCCTTGCAAATCTTAAATGATGAAATCTGGTAAAATGGTGGATCAAATCACTGTACAATAAGTGGTTTCCTTATTTGGTCATGTTTACAGGATTAGAGATCAGATGACATTTTGAGTGACTTCTGATCTGAAATTTGTCGTAGAGCTGAAACATATTTAATTTAAATTATAGTGTCAGGAATATTTTGGGATATATCTGTGCAATATTGTATATAATTACTGTTAATAGTGGGTGAATGGAAACATGGAAAAAGATGCAGAAAAATTAGTTATGCCATTTGGAGACTCAACAATGAATGAGAACAGTAAGTATTTATATTCAGAGTTTTGTAAACACAGATGGCTGTTGCTTCATTTAACATCTTTATAAACATAATAAGTAGATTTTACAAACCAGTTGTAGATTTCTCCAACATGGAGCAAACTCAGACAGAAACAGGTTGCAAGTAACTTCACTAGCAAGCGTTATACACAGCAGAGGAGAGAAGCAGTTTTATTTTCAATAGACAAACTCAGAGCTCAACATAGCTTCAGAGCTGCAGAGCTTAACATAGTTGCCACGCCTAAGCTACTTCTAGTTTCAGTTTCTAGCCTAGGCTAATTCTAGTTTCGGTTTCCAAAACAGTCCTCATTGGCTGACTTAGCTGCTATGACTTTTCATTGGCTGACCTTGTTACCATGCTCTATTCCAGTTCATGAATATACTCTGACAATTTAACAAGCATCTGTATGGGAAAACTCTATGTTTCAAATAAGTGTTTATTAAGACTTAAGAAGTCTTTCCGTACATACATATGGAAGTGGAAAAATGGCATTATTGATTTTATTATTTATAATTAAAATGGAAAGAATTGATGAAGGGTACAAGGTTTCGATGAAATATTCAGGATGTAGAACTGACCATTTGTTAGAGTTGAACTTGCCTCTTGGAAAATAAATAGACTACACAAAGATTTTAAAACAGTGGCCTTTCCTACATTCAATATTTCTTGTATTCACTGATTTGATTATTTCTTGTATCCAATCACTCACACTCAGCCTGACTACCCAAAGGAACATGGAAAGACATGGGTCAAGTCAATAAGTGACAGAATTCATATTACAGAGAACCCTATTTGTTTCATTGGGTATTACAGTTTCAAAATATAACTACATATTCCCATGTCTTGCTGAGGCTACCTAATACCTCCATGCCCATATAACTAAATGGGAGTCTCCAGCCCAACCAGAATGCACACAGGGCCTGCTGTTGGAAATATCTTTCACTGGGCCTCCCCTCAGCATACAATAGTACTCTTCACTCAAACATACAATATTAAGAATTATTCCTACAATATAATATTGCAAACCATCTCCCCCGACTTTTTCAAATCTAGTTGGCAGTAGCTCTCTCTCCCACTACCATTGGGGACAACCTGGCTGCTATTCCATCTCCCACTGGAGACATTTCTAGGTAAGCCTGTGGCGGAAGATTAGGGCCAAGATGATATATTGAAAGGAAAGGGGGGAATATGCCCTAATCTCACTCTTAGTGCCCAATTTCAAGTGACTGCAAACACATAGACCTTTTCTTATCTTCCATCAATGGCAATCTGGTCTACCAACCAGCAAGCTGTTCAAGTTCACTTATTCAGTAAGTCTATTGCCTGTCCCAATTTAAGACCATTGCCCTCATCCCCTGTAACAAATTCTAGTGGGTTGCAGCTGTCAGTTAGAAGGCTATAACTGAATGGCCAAGACTTTATTGGCTTTGAATAGTATCTTGTCCTTCTATTTCCATGTTTTTTGCAATCACATATCCACAAGGGGTGTAGTGTTATAATTAAAAGTAACTTAGAATGTAATGAATGATGGCACTGTAACTTTTTTTTTTGAGGAGGAATGGGAACATATATGTTCTTCTATTTCTCTGATCTTTTGTGGAATAGATATACTGTTGTCTCTTTGTACTCTGAGATGAGAAAAAGGTAATGTATTCATCATGGTATGTTTTTAGTCAAGTTTGACGACTCCCCAGATTGAAAGTCTCAAATGTTGAGACTTTCTGTTAATAAACAACGAACAAGAAAGACTGTTTTTCTTGTTGCATAGTGTAGTTATTCACTTTTGTGTGCAAATATTTATTGCTGATCACATGGGCTTTTATGTTTTATGTTTTGGCTGATTGAGATGAATGTAAGTAAAAAGGGTGCTCTTTGACTCCTACTTATGTGTTGCATTTCTAGTTATAAACTAGCAGGCTGGAATGCTCAGAGTTGCTAGGTGCCAGGAAGTGCTCTTTCATAAGGGTAAGAGTTGTTGAACACATCAACAACTTGGCAGAGCTTCTTGCTTTGTTAAACCCCTGTACACTTTATCATTTTACATCTAGCACTTTAATGCAATAAGGTCAGTTAAAGACTTGATTAAATCTGTTCTAGTTTAACATTACTTCTGTCGAAGCTTTCACTGGAGATTTCTGCCTGCCATACCACATAAAGCTGATAAAGCTGAAGCCAAGAATTCTGAGCATGTTGTAGGCATTGTACATTGTTTTAAATAAAAACAGGATGGCATTATATTGAATAGTTGATTTTTATTGCATACTTGAGCTTTTCAAATTTCCTCTTCCACAATGCTAATATGGATTTTGAAAATTGGAATGTATATACATTTTTAATAGATGGAATTAGTATATAGAAAAATTATTTTGAAAAATTTTAGGTGGAAATCTGTCACCTAGAAGTTCAATGTAAATTATATCTGAAATCTAATTTTTCTAGAGTGACATGGGTAATTTTTTTTCAGTGAGTTTAAGAAGTGTGTGTGGATCTGAGGTATGAGACTGTACATTTTGGCAATCTCATGAGTTAAAAAATAATGACAGAAGACATGGCTGTTGGAATATCCATATTTTAGTTGTGATATAGTAAATCCCAGAAGTTGCTTATCAAATAATCATATTGCTCTCTTTTAATTTTTGGGGATTCTAATATGATGATGAATTGCCCTATGAATCTTATTGAAGAGAAAAGTACAACTCAAGCTACTAACATTTTTTAAAAATTCCGCATCTTACTTGTTTCTTAAAGTTATTAATAGCTACATTCTCCAGAAACAAGAGAACATTTCACAATACATTTTAGAAGACAATTTAATATCAATAGCATAATGGCAATTTTCTTTACTTTTCCATCATGGAATATATCAGGAGCATATAACATTATGCATGCATATGTACATATAACTGAAATGAATGATAAAGGAAACTGCACAAAGAGGAGCATACTATTTCATATTATACTTTAGGTTGGTCGTGATACAACTTATAACTAATTAATTAATTCATTAATTTCCACAGGCCCCGACTATCTTTGGTTTGGGATCTGCCTATCTATACCATCCTTCACATACCACATTAAGCCCTATATCCTCTTTTCTTCTGCCTGTGGGATTTCATGTCTACTTTTTATCCAATCCAGTAATGTAGGATCAAGAACATTCTTTCTTAGTACTTGAACAATACACTAGCAAAAGCTCAGCAGATGCTGTAGCAAAACTGCTATTCTTTATGGGTACTTGCTTTGTATTAAAACACTCCCTCCTACTGACTTCTAAATTTCCTATTTCTGATAAGCTTCATGAAATAAAATCTCTTCCATGTCCACACACTTTGCAGAACAAAGCTCCAGAGAGCAACATATGGAGTTCATATATTTTGTTTCAGGCTTATGGAGTGCTTATGTATCCTCTGTTCTTTTTCAGGCTATTATAGATAATGTACAGAGAGCAACTGATTTCCTGCTGAGAAAGAAAAACAGAGATTGAATAGTTTCTATGTGCCAGAAAGAAGGTTCATTGATCTCAGAATGCAGTAGTTTGCAGGTGGCAGACACAGTGAATCTAGTTATTGGATGGGACACTCTACTAATTAGTTAAGGCTGTTCCAATATCTAGTCATCAGCTGGCAGACAAAAGAAATTACTGAGGTTTTTTTCTGCTTAAAAACAACCAGATTAACCCCTTGTGATGATGCAGACATTGATGCATCTGGCTTATTTTTTTTAAACTGAGGTCTATTTATAAATGCAAAGATCTGTTGTATTTTAGGAATAATAACAATATGATTCCTTTTCTTTCTCTTTTATGTGTGATCTTTAATATTAACTGTCAGATTCCTATTCCATATCTACCGGCAGAATAGGAAAACTGGAGAGGTTGAGACAATACCATTTCTTGGAGACCTACTGGTAGATTGTGGAATGACTTCCCCAAGTGCTAAACTTGGTTTCAAAATATACATAAAGTCTCTTCATTTAACCTCTGATCACTGCTGTCTAGCTGCTATATTTTAATTCCTTATGAATAATTGAGAGAGCTTTTATATTTGTTATGGTGCTTTAACATGTGTTTGATTAGGTAATATCACATTTTTCTGGTTTATGGTTGACTGTTGGAGCCTTTCTTAATTCATTATTTACAATGTTACTAGACATTACTAGTTACTAGTCTTGTCCAGTTATGATTTATTCAGCCTTATTCTGGGTGAATTTATGGAAATTATACAACATTCTGGATGAATGGGATCCAGAGAAAAATTATTCTGTTAGAGAGCATGAATAGATGGGTGAGAACTGGATAAGAAAATATATTAAAGTTAATGAGCTGAAAAGAAGTTATTGGGCATTCAGGAATGAATGAAAATGGTAATTATTTGGTGACTATTTGCTAGAAAAAGTTCAGTTCTGAATGTGTTTTAACCATACATTTCTTCAAATCATTGAAAAATGGAATTGCAAAAATTAAAATGTATTGTATTTTAATTTAAAGAAAGTGTATGACAAAGTAATAGACCTAAATTGTGGATTATTTTGTGCCAATATTGAGTTTAATGTTGGTTGGTTAATATAAGAGAAATATTTAATAGAAATGAAACATGTGTGAAAATATATAGAATAGAATATTAATGACTGGCTCAAGAGTGAGCACAGATTAGTAAATCTGTGATATCCCTTTAGTTATAAAATATATTTATGGAAGTTAAATGGTTATTGGTGAAGTTAAATGCTTATTGGTTTGGGATATGAATATATGTGTACCTTTTGTGATGATGCTCTGTAGCTGAATGAAATTATCTGCAGTAAATATTAGCTAGATTGCATGATGTAATGAAAAGTATGAATCTAAATATTATTAAATCCAACATTCAATGCTTTATAGATAAAAGTAAACATAGCAGTTTGTTGACATGGAGGCATATTAGCTGGGGATATTAATCTTTATTCAATCATGATGATGTCACACAGTTGGCAGAGAAATGCTACAAAAGTTACAGAAATGAAAACTTTCAGCTCCCTACTGATAAAATTTCAGAAAATTGTTGGAAATCAGGAAATCCTATTTTTACAGTTATAACTTTACTGCATATGTTATTAAGATAATATTGGTATAACAACTGTTAATAGAATTCACAGTAGTAATGTGACTTTCTTACTATCAAAATTTAGCACAAAGAAAGATTAAAAGGGGGGAAGCAAAATGGTTTTACTGGATTTTTGCAAAATTCTTTGCTAGCTTACCTTGTAAAATTCAATAGAAATGCCACAGATAGATTCAAGTAAGACATATGCATTCAAAAAAACCTCAAAATGATTTTGTTCTGGTTGGATTTGTGACTTGCATTCTCCTCAGAATACATCTAGAATGTTATGTCTCATCTGTTCTACTACTACAGTAGTTGAAAAACAACTAACTTTTAAAATCTTATGTGGAGGAGCAAGTGGCACAGGTATTAAATTAACTGAAATATATTTCAAATTTAAGTTCTCACCCACTTATGTAACTGCACAATCAAACCACCTCTCTTTTTATATAACCTAAGAGAATTGTCACCTGATATTGCTAGAACCCCTCCTTCATTTTGAAAGAAAAAAAAATCAGATATAAAGGGGAACTGAGTCTTTTCTAGTTTTTTTTTAATTTACTTATTAAATTGGGCACCAAAATAAAATATAAACATTCATCAATGTAAAGAATCAAAATGTGAATATGAAACATAACCTTATAAGTAGGGGTATTAATTACTTTTTTCCAACCAAAACTAGATGTACTGAATAACTGCAAAAAAGTCATAAACAACCAATAAGATATAGTCATGGATCCAGTTAATAATTACAGGCAAACCTACAGTTTTGTATATAATTCAGAATCCAAACATTGCTGAGCTAACCAAATGAAGCTGGCAATTACCATGAAAATAAAGCCATCTCCGAAATAAACTCATGAAATATATTTATATAAGGTTTAATAGTTACTCAGCATAATAAAAAAAATGGTTTACAAGAAAGTAAACTAAAATCCAATGTTGTTCTGATGAAAATCTCTAGCTAAATAACAGATAAACATTCCCACCAAGTGAAGTGAATATCTTGAGTTAGAACACAAACTACAGTGAAACGTATGAATGAATAAAACTGTCTGTTCCTTTGCACTGATCCTTATGGCCAAGTATTCTATTAAAAAAAAGTTATTCCAGAGGAATGTTCTTGTAGGTTTATAGCAGGATTACATATGTAATCCTGCAAGCATCTGGATATCCATGAGATGGCAGCAAAGTGATACAGAAAATTCTGATGTGTTACTTTGAATGCCAGGATCCTTGTATATAGTTATGATAATTCTAGTTTAAGATCTTTCATTATAGGTCAAGTCTGGACAACATATTTCTCACTCTAAAATAAAGGATTGTCTTTGAAACAAAAAATACAGAATAAAGAATACAGAATACCAGAGTTGGAAGGGACCTTGGAGGTCTTCTAGACCAATCCCCTGCTCAGGCAACAAACCCTATACCATTTCAGATAAATGGTTATCCAATCTTTTCTTAAAGTTTTGGAGCATCTACAACTTCTGGAGGCAAGTTGTTCAACTTAATTGTTCTAACTGTCAGGAAATTGCTCCTTGGTTCTAGATTGCTTCTCTCCTTGATTAGTTTCCATCCATTGCTTATTGTCCTGCCTTCAGGTGCTTTGGAGGATAGATTGACTCCTTCTTTGAGGCAAGCCCTTAGATATTGAAACACTGCTATCCTGTCATCCTTAGTCCTTCTTTTCATTAAACTAGACATACCCAATTCCATACCCAAATAACTTCAGTGTGACTTAATTGCCTTGCTTCATTATAATAATTGATTCCCTTCTAGAGCCAGTAGATTTTATCTCAAATTTTATATCTTCTTAGTGTAATTCTATGAAATTTGCAGGATGATAATATTTTATTACATTGTTAAAATACTATAAATAAAATCAACATGGCACAAATGTTCTCTTGTTATTCAATGTGCAAACAGTTGTTCATGGTTTCTAAGATCACCAACCCCAGATTATGATATTAGTAGGATATTGAACTGGGCAATTGGTCTCACCCATACTAATCATTACTCTATCTACTGTTATAAAATTAAGATTTATTTATCTTTTTGTCATACTTTTCTTCACTCCAAGAACATTTTGTTAACTGAATGTGATTTTCTAAGCATTTCATTTTCAGTTAGGATATTAAAACAAAGAGCTAAAAAGAAAAACCTCACATAAATTGATGAAAGGTGCTTGTCCTCTAGTAAAAAAAATGGCTTGCATCTGGTTGAATTTATCATGGATTTTACTCATAGGTAAGAAGGCTATGCTTGATCACTAGTTTATTGGGCAATTATGCTTTAAACAAAATATTCATAGATAAACTTAATTTTAGCTTGATGTACTTCACTAGCACACTATAAAACCATCATATGCTAAAATGGTATTGCATGCCTAGTTTCTTGTTTACTAAATAAATTATGCCTGTCTGCTTTGTATTTTTCAGGTTAAATCTGGAATTGTTTGCTGCCAAAGATGTCATGAAGCTTCATGTCAGAGTCCTCAATTTAAAGGAAAACATTGCTTTCTTGGCTCAGGTCCTTGCCAGCACCAGCCATAGTGGATTCCCAGTGGTTTACAAATCTAAACCAGACCATTCCAAGGTGTTTCTGGGAACAATTACAAGGTAAGCCACTACATTGCTCCTTAGAGTAGCCACTCGGTCAGTGTTTAGAATTTAACACAATATATTACGAGTAGATGCCTTGCAATCTACAACTGTTTGCTCTTGAAACAACAGTGTATATATCTTTATCCAATATTGGACACCTAGAGTTCTTTGTGGGTTATTCTGAATTACTGTGCAATATGACATTAGAAACAGAAGAAAATCTTAGGGACTTGAAGGCATTCCAGAAAAAGATATAGAAACATTTCTGCAGTCAAACTTCTCATACAACTGAAATAAAACTGGAAGGAGGGGAAATCGATAGCCATCTTCCTTTTGTTTTTATCTTAAATTCATGTTTTTAAAGATAAAACAAATCAACATTCCAACAGCAAAGGAAAGACCTAATACTAAGAATTTGTTGTAGGGAAGGATCACAAAAAAGTTTTTGTGCTGTAGTTGATTTTCATTGTTCACTACTGGTGGTGACATTTTTTTAAAAAAGACACATGCCTGATGATGTTATTACACAAATTCCACCATTATATAGTTGTGCCTGATGATCCAACTTATCAGTCAAGTGCATAATTTGTAGGACATCTATCTCTGCAGAGAATCAACCAGCCAAATTAGCATGTCTCTCCTTGCCAGATTGCTATTTGTTGGCCTGCAAAATATTTAAATTGTCTTATCATCTTATTTTCATGCCCAAAATATCCACTTTTCCTCTGGGAAAAAAAGTTAACTTTATATAACCTTGCATATTACAGCTTGTCTTCTCTATTGGAAGACTTGACTAGCTCTAGTCCAGTTCACTTAACTTATTGATCTGAATGAGACAAATTCAGCAAACCTAATTTGGATCCAACCCCATGTCTGGAGAAGCCAGCTGACATTCTTAAAATGATTTGACTTTTGTCTTACTGTTGCATCCATTAAATATTATTAAGAAGTGTCTGAAAAATCACAGAACTACACTTCTATTAGTTTGTAAACTATGGAGTCTGCACCAGGTTGAATTTGTTACATTAAAAAAGCTTAACCCTCTCATTTAATTCCCAGATGTCTGCTGCAATAAAACAAGAACTGATACGAATAAATAATTGAGCCAAAATAATTGTCTCATTCTTTCCCTGTTAAATTGTCCATAGCATTCTGAATTCTATAATGGTAGTGGTAGACTTCAGTTATTTGGATGTTATATTTACACACCCTGTATAATACATTTTAAAACAACAAATAAAAAGCTAAAGGTACTGTAAATCTCACATGTGAAATAGTAAAGGATTAAAAAGTAGAGACCCCCAAGATATCTAAATTGGTACAATTATCCATTTTCTATGGAATCTGCAATTTTTCCGGAGAGAGTAGCAGGCTTTTTCATACTGTAGCAAGTTACAATTTTCAGATTTTTTTAAAAAAATAAAACCATCATTCTTGGGCTGATTCTGTTCATAGTCCATGTGCGAACAGCATTCTCCGTATTCTCCAGCTTGCCTAATATCTCCTCTTACTGATCAATGGTTTTCCAGTGCTCTTAAATCAGACTACTCTTTTTAAAATGCTTTTTACCTAGCCTCCTTGCATGGCCCTCTCTTTAAAATTTTAAAATTAGTTTCAAAAGAATAAAGGCATACTTATTTTGCCTAAGGCAGGGGTGTCAAATTGGCGGCCTGCAGGCCAGATGTGTCATGTGCAGGCCACGCCCACCCCAGCTCTGTGAAGGGAAAAAAACATCACAATATGTCATGTGACGGCAACAGGACAAGGTGAGTTTGACACCTGTGGCCTAGGGGCCTTAAATGAAAAAGGGTGTAAGAGTTCCTTAATTTGAATGGATGAATGGGGAGGAAAAGAGATTCTTTAACTCCTCTCCAAAGTCAAAAGAGAAAAGATAGTAGGATCCCATATTTTCATCCATTTGTAAAAGTGGCTTAGAACAATGTTGAGAAGACACACTGCAGAAATGGAAGGAATCATTTCCCTCTCCTTGCTTCAGATAATCAAGCCTTTCATATAAAGAAAATAAAATTTTGCTAGTGAGTTAGCAAATATTAAATATCAAAGAGTCTGCAATGGATTGTCAGAAGGGAAAGAGAAGAACAGAGGATGAAAAATGTGGATGTGAGTTTTATGAAGGCTTGTGCTATGAATCTTAAGGAACATGTATTTGTGTACAGTCTCAACACAGTAAGTATTGCAGTCTTGGTTTCAGATGTTGGCTTTTTCAAGTTATGAAACAGGGATGGTTAATCTATGATCTAGATGTTATTTATGGGCTGTCAATAATCCACCTATACTTTTCCAACAACCTGATCTTGTGCCACTAAGAAACAAGCAGCCACATTTTGGTGGCATAGCTTTGGTTACAGAAGGGTGTAATGGCGGCGGTGGGGGGGAGGTATTAAAAAAATCTACTGCACTTGCCTGGTGATATCATTGGATGTCACAATGTGATTTGCCACCTGAACATCTCAATTACAACCTATGAATCCACTATAGAAGAAGAATAGGCAACATTTTGGTGGCTGGGGGACACACGTTTACCATTTTCAATGACAGATAGCAAATGGGTTGCTACATTGAATGGATGCACATACTTTGGTTTGGGAAAAGTTCTGGAATTATCATGGTTCATTAATTGTGATCTGATCATTTTAGGGTTTATAATATTCTTCTGTTCCACAAATATAATTTATTAAATTAATATACTGTATATTCCCAAAATGAAAATGGCAAAAAATGGAGTTACACTATCAGATTTCAGCAAACATGATGGTGATGGTAATGTTCTCAGGCTATAAATAGAGGAAGTGGAAATTGCAAATTGTATTTTAATATTGTAAAGCTACAATTTTTACATTTTTCTATGGAATGTCTCTCTTGGGTATTGCAACCTTCCTGGGGACATTTGAATGGATTTTTGTTACTCGTCTGTTTAATATCAATTTATGAAATGAATGATGGCTGCTTATGAACAAAAGTTGCCATATTTTAAATGTGCAGCTGAATAGTGAAATAATGTATAACTCACCAGTGCTGTTGGTAGTTTTGCCAAGATACAAACTAGTTTATTTGTTAAAAATGACTTAAATTTCACACATTGAAAATAATTTAATTGAAAATGCCTGCAATTCATTTATGGGAGATTAAAGAGGACATACTGTAGAAAGTACTGGTTCTCCCAAATACAGCTTCAGAAAAATACAATGAATTTCCAAATTTCCAATCATTTTCAGTATTGAAAGTGATAGATAATATTCTTGTGTGTAACTGTTGCAGACAAAAAAGATGTTTCTTGTTTATCTTTAGTTTCATCAGTTGGAGACCACCATGTTTATCTATTTACTGGTTTATTTCAGACTCAAACGAAAGGAACAATGAAAGTTTGACTGAAGTTACATTGTTTATTCAGTGGATGTTCTAAGAATTATAAGGCAGATGAGGAAGTGGCATAAAACACACTGTAAGCATGCATGTTAAAGAAAATACCGTATATACTCGAGTATAAGCCGAGTTTTTCAGCCCATTTTTTGTGCTGAAAAAACCCCCCTCGGCTTATACTCGAGTCAGATTCCCCTCTGAAAAAAAAATGGTGTGGAGCTCTGGAGCTGGGCAGGCGCTTCCCTGCTTCCGTGTTTCCTTTGCAACTTTTAAGCATGGGGGTAATCGGAAGCAGAAAAGTTCTTGCATGAGGATATATTTTTTCTTTTTTTAACTGTTTTTAGTGGGGGGAAAGACCCACTGTCATGTGAGAATGCTCAGACACGAAATCTATCCGCCTGAAAATAAGTGTGTGTGTGTGTGTGTGGGGAATTTTAACAGAGGGAAGATGTAGGGAGAAGGCAAAAGTGACGGAAGATCCTTCAGGGGAAACTGAGGGGGAGACTCACCCTTGGTCCAGATGAGCCCCCTTCCCCGCCCCTAAGGAAGCAGAGGCAGCCAGCAAGGGCAGGCAAGCCC
>NW_020718971.1:0-16272 GCF_900518725.1 Notechis scutatus
TTCATCCTCAGAATTTTTCATTCTTTGAATAAAACTATTGAGGATGAACATTGGTGGCATATTTCTCAAAAAGGAACCACATGTTAGGATCTTTAAGCTGCCATCCAGCACATATCGATCCTGCATTAGAATGATCAGAGGCATTAAAAATAGGAAAATTGTCAGGATACATATCAGGAGCTATATTAAGTCCATACAAAGAAGAATTAAAGGTACCTGACAACCAATAGTAGTCAGAACAATAACTCTAATTCCCTAGCTTTTTAAATATGTGCTGAGCAGCATCATAATCAGACCAATTATGAAGCCAAGTGTGTTTAGTGTGACAACAGAAACACAGACCCCTTGTAAATTGACTAACTTTCAAGTAACGCCAACGTACAGAATTCAATTGCATAGGGGGTTTAGAAAATAGCCAGGAGTATGAAATAGATTGTAGTTGTGAGACAATAAATGTAGAAGACATGATCAAATTAGGGGTAAAAGAAATTTGACCAAATGCCATTGGGGGCTCATAGTATAAAGTAATATTTGTGCCATGGGTCATAAACATGTATTGGGCATGACGAACCCACAAATTAGGGTTAAGACGAACCACAGAAGTGTCATTTTGAGCAGAAACACCATTAATCATAAACAAGAAAATACAAAGTAAAATTGTAACAGAATTAGCAGTAATAATAGCAAAAACAGCAGCAACAAGATTTTCAGGAGTCTGAGGTAATGAGGCCTGTTGCAGTTGTTGTTGAGCTTGATATGTAGTAGATTTAACCTGGCCCCAAGTGATGGATTGCGGGCACTTCAACCTTGGAAGCCGGACTTCTGTGTTCAGATGAAGATTGAAATCCGGAATCCGGTTGTGAAGGCCCTGATGCCATGCCATGCCATGATATGGATGAACACAGCGTGCTGGAACCCACACTGCTTATCTAGTAGAAGGATCTTCCATGGCAGCATAACCACAACCCCAGGTGATCAGCAGTGTAGAGCCTTTCCAGGTTGGATCTGGAGCTTGGCAATACTTTACCAAAGGCCTTGCTAAAGATTCAGTAGTTCGAAAATGTAAATTAACAGGTGAGTCTGCAAGATAATCTAAAAAGGTTAAATAATTCCAAGTATATAATGCTACAGCAATGAGATTTTGAATCTTTCACAGATGGTAAGGGCCAGACTCAGTTTGTAATAGTTTCTGAAGCAATGCCTTAAAAGTACGAGGAGCTTGCTCAACTATAGCTTGACCCTGGGAGTTGTAAGGAATTCCGTGCACTAAAGTAATATTCCGTTTCTGACAAAAGGTTTGAAATTCCTTACTAATATAAGCTGGGCCATTGTCAGTTTTCAACTGACCATTACAGCAAAATAGGATAGGCAATGAGAAATAACATCCTTTAAGGATTCATCTGCCTTCTGATTTCCTTCAGTCAAGGCATTAGTAAAAGGAGTATGACTTCGAATGTGTTCTACATACAAAGAATACAAGCGAGTTTCCAAACTATTCTTTAAAGATAAAAACAAGGATAACAAATTCTTATCCAAAGAGAGAGCACAATAAGAAAAGGGGAGAGATTGCATAGCTAAATACACATATTGAGTATCAACAATCAAGTTAATAGGTTGGTCATTGAACAATTGTAAAGCTAAAATCACAGCAGCCAGCTCAGCACGTTGAGCTGAAGTCTGTGTGGCAGTAAATTTAGAATACCATTGTTGTTGAATCTGCCAGACAACCACACCCCTTGTAGGTGAGCCATCAGTAAAAACTGTAAGAGCTTTAGAAATAGGATTTCGCACAAAAATGGAAGAAAAGGCTGGATTTAAAGTAGTAGTAACCACTATTCTAGGATCTTTGGGTAAAGAATACAATAAGTCTCCCACATATTGAGAAAAGGCTATCTGATATGATTCTGAAATCATCATTAAATGCTCATGTTCAACTTTTGTACGAGTGAAAGCTATACTAATGAGATCCTGTCCTGTAAGATGTAAGGCTCTTTTACGACATTTAATAATCAAATCCTCTAATGCTGACTGATAAGGATAAATGTTTCTAGGTGGAGTAGCTGACAAATTAATCCAGTCATGAATGTTGACTGCTTGTGGAGAGACATTAGAATAAAGACATCCTGTGGGTAAGGGTGGAGTAGGAAGAATAGCTAAACAAAGTCCTATTGTTAAGGATGTTATCCTGTCCACATATCGATGCTTAAACTTATTCTATATTTCTTGAAGGCATGTTCTTTGAAGATCAGTTAATACAACTAGATCTCCTGGTGCTTGTGCTCCCTTCAAAGACTGAAATAAGGGCAACATATCACCAGTTGTAATGTAGAAGAATGGGCACGCCCAATTAATAATGCCAAGTAATTTTTGCCATTGTACTAAGGTATATGATTTCTGTACTTGTAATTCAGGAAGAATTGGAATGGAGGAATTGTGTAACATTCTATGTCCTAAGTAGGTATAAGATTCTACCTTTTGAATTTTGTTTGAGGCTATATACAATCCTTGTTGTGCCACAGTGTCTGTTAACTCTTTTAACAACTTAGATTCATCAAAATCTGGGGCTGCTATCAATATATCATCCATATAATGATAGACTAAATAGGAAGGAAATTTATTCCTAAAGGGTTGAAGAGCATTATCCATGAAATATTGACAAAGTGTCGGGGGAATTAAGCATTCCCTGAGGCAACACGCACCAATGATATCGTTTTGTGGGCATGCTATTATTAAAAACTGGGACAGTAAATGCAAATTTTTCTTTGTCTTGAGGCTGCAAAGGTATAGTAAAAAAGCAGTCTTTAAGATCTACTATCAATAATTTATAAAAATTAGGAATTAAGTTAGGATTTGGTAGACCACATTGTAAAGGACCCATGAGTTGGATACATTTGTTAATTTCTCGTAAATCTTGCAAGAGGCGAAATTTCCCATTTTTCTTTTTTATAACAAAAACAGGAGTATTCCAAGGACTATTAGAAGGTTCTATATGGCCAGCAGCCAATTGTTCTTGAACCAATTGTTGTAAAGCAGTAAGTTTTTCCTTTGATAATGGTCATTGTTTCACCCACCAGCACAGAACAGAGCCATTTAAGAGGAAAAGCCATCATCAAGAATCAAATGAGCATTAAGAAGAGAAAAGATATCATGGCTCCAAATATTAGTATGAATATCTAGAATGTATGGTTGTAGGAAAAAAGACTTACCAGCAGATTTTGTAACATTAATTTCTTGAACACTCTGCCAAGCAGCTGTAGAACCTCCTATTCCCCACAATGAAGAAACTGTCATTATTGGCCACTGTACTGGCCATTGTAAAGAGGAGATGACAGTAACATCGGCTCCAGTATCCAATAACCCTTGAAATGGTTGTTTATTTAGGAAGAGTGTTAACAAAGGACAAGAGGAGTTCAGCTGATGAAGTAAACCTACAGATAAAGAAGTTGATCCAAATCCTGCATCCACACGATTACCTATACCAGGAGGTGGGATTTCATATAGAAGAAGAAACAATGGAACAACAGAAAAATTACAAGGAAGAACTTGAGGAAGATTTACCCAAATCTGAATCATGAGGATACCAGTGTAATCTGAATCTATTACGCCAGGCACAACAAAACAGCCCTTTTTGTGTGCAGAAGAACGAGGCAAAATTAAGCCAACTAATCCTGAAGGAAGAGGTCCTTTAAATTGAGATGGAACTATTTTAACTTCCAAAGGAATTTTAAACTCACTTTCCTCTTGAGTGATTAAATCAATCCCAGTGCTACCAGCTGTGGCTGGGGAGGAGTGAGAGAGACTGCTGGAAGAGTCAGGTAATATTTGCTTCCCATCTTTAGGAATCATTGTATTTTATTCCTTCTACAAGTCGTCTTGTAAAATTTCCACTAATCCCATAGTCTGTAACTACCTTTTTTTAACTCTCCTAAGATTTGATAAGGCAGACCCTCCCATTCTGCTACTTGCAGTCCAAGCTGTGGTCCCTGACCAGGATGATATTGTACTGGACAAGCAGACAGTAATTCTGCAAGTTCTGTTCCTGAGACAGAGGCATCTTTTTTACAGTTCTCAACCATTTTCTGAAAAGAAGACTGAATAATAGGGTCGGGAGGCTTTTGCCCTGTATCTGCAGGAGCTGAGGGAATGGAAGACATATATTCAGGAGAAGAAGGAGGACAAATGACAGCATTAGTATAACGTGAAGGTGGAGGTGTTAAAAGAGAAAGTTCATTGTGACCAAATTTTTCAATTGCATATCTACATAAATGCCACACCTGCAAAACTTCTATTTCTACTCTAGGTTCAGTATGCAATGTTTTCCCTATACATTCCCAATCAGTTAATTTTAAAGACCCCTCTTTTGGATACCATAAGCACTGAGCTGCAATCTCCTGGACCAGCCTTAAGAGATTTTTCTCTGGTACCTGAGTATTATTTTTCTTCAACAAATAGCCTAATTCATCTACATGCTTCCTTTGTTCCTCAGAAAGCGAAGACCCCATACTTACAGAAACCAATAATGGTTGAGAAACCACAGTGGGTTGAAGGTGCACCAAATCCTTGCCGGACGAAGTAAGAGGGTCCCTGTTCGGGCGCCACTTGTTGCAATGATGAGGCAGTCGAGGTGTTTGATCATGATCAACTGATTCATTATGATCTTTATTGGAATCTAGTCTTGCATTTATACACATTTTTAGTTATCCTCCAACATTGGTTAACTTTGGTTTCTGCTTGACTTTCGTTATTGTTCAGCATAGTAACTAACACAATTAATGATCTCTAGTCAAAGTCCAACATATGTTTACTTCCTCTCTCTAATCCTCCTTTAGATGAGTAACTTTATTTGCCTGAGTTGTATCTGCTTGGATCCATTCTTTTCTCTTTGAGGTTTGCCATCAAAGATAAAGACATTCCTGCAATTACAACTCTACAATAAAACACATAACTTACATTGGGATTCTGTCTGGTACATTCTAAAATTATACTATATTATCAAAAATAATACAAATCTATTCATTAATATTGATATTCATTTATATCTTAAACATCTAACACATTACTTTTCAGTTAAATCACATACTTTTATGGGAGCACCTATTTTCCATAATTATTCCCCTCCCCCACCTCACATATTATAGCTCATTATTTCATTACGATGTTCCTCCTTCTTCTACTTCAAATCTCTCATTTCACAAAAAAATTCGCTAATATACCATAATCTAATCATTAATATTAACAATCATTTATATCTTAAACATTTTATCCATTTCAATTAAATATCATGCCTTTGTGGGAACACTTATGCTTTCCAAAAATTATTACCCCCCACCACACATCACATGTCTTAAATCATATTTCATTACAGTTCTCCCTTTTTCTTAACAAAAATTTCACTAGTTTATATTAAACATTTTATCACATTTTAAATTACATATTATTTCCAATTTTCTATGGTTATTTCTAAATACAAATATAAAAATGCAATCTTATGTACCTTTCTAGAATCCCAATTTCAATAAGATTTATCCATTATCTCGAAAAAACTTTTGCTTCTTTACATCTTGCTCCCCACCATTAAGGCTTCTCATCCCTTCCTTTCTCCCTTGCTTCTTCTTCTCTTTGTCCTCTTTAACCCCTTGTCTCTCCACCTCCCTTTTCTTCTTTTTTCCCTCTTTCTGTTGTCTCCTAACATAATGTCCCTTTTTCACCTTATTCTTCTCTTTTTGGGTTGTTTTTCCAGATCTTAAAGTCTTCTTTTCCTTTTTCTCTTTCTTTTTCCCTTCTCCAACCAAGGTTATTTGTTCATCAAAGATGGCTTCTTCTTTGTCCCCATCATCCTGTTGCTCATTCTGCTTCACATAAGTATAAACCGCCATTTCTAAAAATTGAAAAAGAGTGCCAAAAACATATTTCCCTTCTTGCTTTTCTCTTTCATATTTTTGATATACAAGTTTCAGTCCATCCACAAATGATGCCATTGTGTAGAGAAAAAGTTTTTCCAAACAACCACCCAGATGTTTTTAATCAAAAATAATTCTCAAAAGTTCCAAAATCACCAAACAATCCAAACAGGCTGTTTCTTTTAAATACCTTCTTCTTCTTCACTTTCTCTTTCTGGAGTTAAAGTTTAATCACAAAGTTCTCTTTCAAATATATATTTTTAGAAGTCTTATTGATGTTTAGTAACTCTTTAAAGTTCTAGGCAATCTTCTCCTTATTTTCAAATTTTGCTCCAATTTTTTTCCCCCTCTCCCTTCCCACTCACAGCCAAAAGAGTTTTTTCCATCCGCTATCACGTTAGGAAGGAGAGTGGAACAACAACAACAAAACTTTCCCTTTTAGAATATTCGCAGCTTGTTACTCTCACTGGAAACAATATATACTTAGCAGCCTTCAAGGTTCCAGGTCCCTTTCTTTTGTCTTGCAACTTTCACAATTCTTCAAACTTTCTCCCTCCCGCACCTGCTTGTCCGGCTGCAGATTTCTTCGTGGCGGCCATTGCTGACCGCCGTTCCTCCGCCTCGGGAAAAGGGTTTTTTTGGCTGGGGAGGGGGTCCGGCTCCCCCCTGTCTTCAGCTGCCTCTACGGGGCAGCTATATCCCTCAGATCCAAACGGATCGGGGGAACCTTGGCAGCAGGGATCGCGCGGTGTCGCAAATCCCTGCCACCACTGAAACCTTGCAAACTGGAAGTCCGGGGCTGGCGGACTTCTGACACCGTCGGGCAGCGCGAAGGTAAGTGCTGCCAGGTTCCCTCTCGTTCCCGCCCTTTCTTCAAGGCCCCCTGCTCCCGCAAGCACTCTCCTTCACCCCCCCACCACAGCCCCCCTGCCCAGACCCCTATCCCCAAACACTCTGCCCCCCCGGCCCCACTCGCTTACAGAAAATAGTTTAAATCGTTATAGTGTTAACATTACTTTCGGCTCTGGTTGAAAAGATTTAGAATTTCTCTTTATTTTGATTTAAAAAGATATGTAAGCTTTCCTATTTGTGAAAAAAGAGTCTCACTCCAGCTGTTGAAGGGAGAGACAAAAAAACCAAACAAATCAAATTCAAGTTTCTAGTGCTTTGTGAGTATGGAGTCTGGGTCAATTGGTAACAATCGGTGGCAGAGGTGGGGTTGCGTCAGGAGATCTCTCAGTGCTCTCAGTGAAAGGAAAAGAGCATGAGAGAATTTGGTCCAGAGCGATCTTATCCCCTCCAGGCAACGGCCTCCCAAATTCCTGGAGCTTCTCCTGGGCCACCCAAGACAGGACAGGCTGAAGGGGGGGCTCAGCTGTTGCATGCCAGGAGACCATCTCCTCAGTTTCACAAGAAGATCGCATACAACGACGACTTCCAATCAGGCTCCTCCTTGCCCGTTTCATTCGTAAGTCATTCCTTGTGCCGGAGTTTCCTTTCCCTGTTTGCATTCCTCACACTTTCCTTCTTTTCTTTCTATTTCACTTACTCCTATATTAAAGGACCTAATTTCATGAATGGTCTGGATTTCCAAAGCTTCTCTCTTTTTCTCTTATTTTGTGAAAGTTGCTGAAATCCAAATATGGGACGGAATAAAAACCATAACAACTCCAGATTATTTTCCTCTCTCCACCCAAACTTGAGTTCATCACTTGAATGCTAACTTTTGTTTAAAGTAGTGATTGAATTGGTTGTTGTGGCTCCTGCCCAGCCCAGTTCCATGTTTTGCTAACCCCTCATTGATACACAATTCCTGATCCTTACAGAAACAAATGAGTTTTTTTAAAGAATTGGTAAATGTTTCTCACATTAAAAGAATCCTCTTCCCTTTATAATAGTTCTGTTTTAATGATTGAATTATTCTGAATCCCCTTTCATGGCCAGATAAATATTAGTCCTTCTATAAGTAATGGTGTGTTTTGTGGCTCTTAACTCTGGTGGAGAACTATCTCCATCCCACCTTCTCAACACCCATTAAAATGTCAATGGGATGGGTAACTCTCATTTGCCTCTGGTTTTGGATCAGGGTTGGCTTGGGACTCAAGTCAGCTGGTGGAGACAAACAGGATTAATTTGGAAAGAAAAATGGATTTTCCTGTTTCTATTCATGATGATATAATAATAACATGAGCATTAATTTTTAAAGGAGTTTCTCTATTAGTGACTTTAATATACTATATGGTGTATTTTTGCCATTCAACCGGTCAGTTAGAATCCCCAGCTGCTGCACAATCTCACACTTGGCCCCAACCTCCCTGACAGCTATCAGAATACACTTGGCACTTCAGCTGCCTTGCTGGGAATCTTCTTTCCTGGAGAAGACCCTGTTCCCAGTGACAATTGTGGAAGGAAGGAAGGAAGCACAATCTCCTTTGGCTCCTCTTGATGCAGCTGTCAGGGACATCCCCATCCAGATGTTCACATTAGGAGGCACCTACAAAGTCCCATAGGTTCCCGTGTGGGTTTCTTTATTTGGCAGGCTGCATGGGGTGTGGATGGACGAGGGACAGATCCAACCGTATCTTCTCCATGGGATTCAAGAGCTGATTTTCACTGTTGTGGGTGTCCTGGCTGTGGAGGGGGATCTAGAGGGGGAGGGTCAAAAGAGACCCCTCCTACCATGACTACAATCCCATTGCTTTGGGGTCTCCTGCTGCCCCCTTGTGAAGTGGTCAGAGAAGAGGGCAGGCAGGAACCCCTGTGGGACAGTCTGGTCATTCAAGACTTTCCAGGACTAATGAAGGATCCTGAAGGAATCGGGTCCAAAGAGCCATTCCATTCAATTCAGTTCAACATTTATTATGGTCACGTGCCAAAAGCATTAAAGATAATAAGAATAATAATGACAAGCATTTCCTCTTCAGTTCTTTCCTCTTTGCACCTTCTTACAAGTTATCCAAGCAGCAGAAGAAAGAGGTAGGGTCTCGTATGGCCTACAGATCCTCTCGAAGTTGTGTGAGGGGACCATGGTCCTGTTGAGAACCTCCAAAAGTCATGCAACAATGGGGTGCACTTTTGCCTGGTTCTCAGAGGCTTGTCAGGGTTGCCTGGATGTGTTGGAGACAAAAAATGGTTTCTCTTTGCTGATGAGGAGGGAATGAGGAGGGAGAGAATGGGGAATGAGGGGAAGGGGAGGAGAGGTAGGGGAAGGGCAGAAGGAAGGGAGGGAAGGAAAGGAGGAGGGGGAGGGGGAGAAGGAGGAAAAGGGAGGGGGAAGAAGGGGAGGATGAAGAAGGGGAGGAGGGGGAGGGGAAGGAGGAAGAGGAGGGGGAGGAGGAGGAGGAAGGTCAAAAATTGTGAATCCCTGTTGAAACCAGTTTCTGTGGAATCAAATGCAAGACCCCAAAAAGCCAATAATCCAGGCTCACTGCAGTTCTTATTTATTCTGTGTCCCCTCCTTTAAATAATGGGAGGAACTCCTACAGACAAAAGAATGCACTTATTGTTAGGAATAACAAGGTTACCTAACGTAGTTTGGGTAAAATAATATATATAAACTATGATAAGTGTGTGTCACTTTAAACTGCAAAGCATGTAATTTTGGGTGCGGTTGTAAAACCGCCATAAGAGGGAGCAAGAGAACCTGCTGGATTGCTGACTATACTGGATTGATGGTTTGCTAACTGCATGTTCCCTGCTGCTGATTTTTTTAACGTAAAAGGAAGAAAGGAGGTTTGACTTCTTTATATCTCTACTGCGAGGATATATATTACTGGACTGATATTTGTAAGTTTACTGACCTCTTTTTTGACACTGGACTTTGCAACTGAATAATCCCCGAACGGACTGAACTAGTGAATGATATATGGACTGTTTGACTATGCTAAAACTCTTACTGGAATAAACTATTTTAACTAGCACAGTGTATCTGTTTTACTGAGTGTAAGCTACAAAAACGTTTATCTCACATATTTGCCTGCCTTCCTGACTGCCGTGCACATTCTGCTAGAGTGTATCCCTAACACTGGTTATGGGCCCAGGTGCACAGTCAGACTAACCAGGATATAACAAGCTTATATAAAGTGAGAGTTAGTGTAGTTACACAATACTGTAAACAGACAGCTGTGTTTTATTAATTATAGTTTAATATCCAAAAAAAGATGGCACAAGTCAATTTACAAAGTTTGTCTCTAATATCCAAACTGGATGGAACAAACTATGTTTCATGGTCTATGAAATGCAGCCTACTTCTACGCAGAGAAGGTTTGTGGAGTATAATTCAAAACCCACCAGAGGTAGATGCTTGGGATCCGGAGGATGAGGATGATGCCCAGAAAATACAAGAATATAAACTGAAGAATGAGCAAGCTCTCTGTATAATAGGACTGACACTCTGTGACCAGCAGCTTGTCCATATTCGTGGAGAAGAAACAGCTGTGAAATGTTGGGAGAATTTAAAGAAGATTTATGTTCGAGACAGTGTAGGAGCACATATAAATCTTACACGGAAGCTGTTCAGAACACATCTTCAAAAGAATGGAGACATGTTGACTCATATAAACACTATGAAGAAGATTTTTCAGGAACTGCATGAAAAAGAACTTATCTTCACAGAACTGCATCAGGTTTATATAATTTTGTCTTCGTTAGATGAGAGCTATGACGACTATGTAACTTCACTGGAAGTACTGCCAAAAGATAACCTCACATTAACTGACATTAACGGCAGATTAATTGAAGAATCCAGGAGAAGGCTTGAAAGGGATCAACTGAGAAGGGAACAACCACAAGAAGATAAAGAATCTTCGACAGCCTATACAATTAGAAAATGTTTTAATTGTGGAGGAAAAGGACATTTGGCTAGATTTTGCAAGAAAGGAAAATGCCACAATGCCAGCCAGAATGCTAAAAGGCATCAAAAGGATAAAAAATGCTTAGAGTTAGCCATGTATAGCAATGAAACTGTGAATAATAATTTATGGGTTGTAGATAGTGGAGCATCGCAATGCATAACGAAAGATAAGAAAAGATTTGTTAAGATCTCCACGAGTTCACAGCAGATATCATTAGCTAATGGCTGGAAAATGAAAGCAAAAGGTGAAGGTATTGCACATTATTCTTGCATAAAAGAAAATGTAAAAATGTTATATGTACCACAACTTAAGTTTAATTTGCTTTCGGTTAGAGTTTTGGTTAAACTAGGTTATGTAGTTACCTTTAGGGGAGAAAACTGCATAATAGAAAAGGAAGGTAAAAAAGTGACTGCAACTTTAAAAGGTGAATTGTATGTGTTAAATGATAATCAATTAGAGGTGGCTAACACAGTGTATAATAACGTTAAACCTCATGATGAATGCATACATTTGTTACACAGACGTTTAGGGCATATAAATTTTAAAATGCTCAAGCAAACAGTTGAACTGTCTCAAGGTATAAAACTGAAGCCTTGCAGTAAGTATTTGCACTGCAATGCTTGCAGTCAAGAAAAAAGCAAGGTAATACCAGCAAATAGAATAAATGGATTTAAGACTAAGGAACCTCTAGAAGTCATATTTGCTGATATTATAGGTCCTAAAAAACCAAGTGTGGGAGGTGCTCGTTATATATTAAGCATAATGGATCATTATTCTAGATATGGTTTCTGTTATTTAATGAAGAATAAAACGGAAACATATCAGAATTTCTTTAATTGGTTGAAGTTTGCAGAAAGAAAAACTAAAAGGAAACTAGTAACTCTTGTAACTGATAATGGTACAGAATTTATAAATAATAAATTCCAAAATAGACTGAAGATGGCAGGTGTTGAACATAAAAAGTCTGCACCATATAGGCCACAACATAATTCCTTTATAGAAAGACGAGGCCAAACAATACAGGCAATTGCTTGTACTATGTTGTCGGATTCAGGATTACCTGAAACTTTGTGGGGAGAAGCAATAATGTGTGGTAATCATATATTGAATAATGTTGTTAACTGAACAACAGGTGAATTACCATTCACACGGTGGCATGGTAGAAAACGTGACCTAAGCTACATGCACGCATTTGGAACACCAGCATGGGTGCATATTCCTACACAACTGAGACATAAGGGGCAGCATAGGGCTAAAAAGTTATTCTTTGTAGGTTATGAATCTAATCAAAAATCATACAGATTCTGGGAAAGAGGTACATCTAGCGTTTACTGTAGTGCTAGTGCACAATTCCTTGAACATGTAGGATGGGAAAAACTGGAGCAAGATTCAAATAAGGAAGTAATCATAGAAACCTACAAAAGACCAAAACAACATATCAGTAATAAGAAGAGTACAATTAAAGAGGAAGTACAGGAAGAGCACATAGGACCAGAACAGGAAGAAATAGGTGAACAGGAAGAAATAGATAACCAGCAACAGGTGGTACATGAAAGTCCACCTGTAAGCCCTTTAATACCTAGACGTTCAACACGTGAAACCAGACCACCTGACAGGTACCAAGCAAGTGTAGTTTGCCAAGTTAGTAAAGTTCCAACTACTGTTGAAGAACTTAGAATGTATCCAGCAAAGGAACAAGAAAATTGGCATAGAGCAATGGAGAAAGAATTAAATTCATTGAAACAAATGGAAGTTTATGAAAATGTTAAATTACCTCCAGGTGAAAAGTCCATTGGCTGTAAATGGATATTTAAATTAAAAACAGGTAAAAATGGAACTGTTACCCATAAGGCTAGGTTGGTAGCTCAAGGATTTAATTAAACTGCATATGATTATGATGAAGTATTTGCACCTAGTCTAAAAGCAACAACCTTGAGAGCAGCTTTAGTGTGGGCAGCTAAGAAGAACTATATTATAAATCACTTAGATGTAGAAACTGCCTATCTGCATGCACCATTGCAGCATACTATATAAATAAAGAAACCTGTAGGAATTAAGGATGATAAAAATAATAATGACTGTTGGAAGCTTAAAAAGAGTCTCTATGGATTAAAACAATCTGGTTACGAATGGAACCAATATATTGTTAAGGAGTTAAACAATATAGGGTTTAAAGCAGGTTTAGCTGATCCATGTGTATTTAAGAAAGAGACAAATGGAACAGTGTCATTGTTATTGTTGTTCACGGATGATATTGCCTTAATTACAAAAACTAATAATGAAGCTACTGAAATAATATCATTATTAGGTAAGAGGATAAAATTAAAGCAATTAGGAGAGATAAAACAGTATCTAGGATTAACAATAAATAAAACCAAAGGTGGCTATAAGATATCTCAAGAGGATAAGATTTATCAATTACTAAAAACATACAAGATGGAACTTTGTAAACCGGCAAAAACTCCAATGAGTGAGGAATTTGGCCACACTGATGCTCAAAGTCCAAAATTCGATAAGACTATCTATCAATTGCTAATTGGTAGTTTATCGTACATTAGTAATTGGTCAAGGCCAGATATTGCCTACAGCATTAATCAATTGGCAAGATTCAACGCTGAACCCACTGAATGACACTGGCAAGCGACAAAGCGTATCTTAAGATATCTTAAAAGGACAATGCACTATGCATTGTATTTGGAGCCAAAAGATGATCTGATTTTAAGTGCATATGCTGATGCAAGTTTTGCAACAGACATAAACACTAGGAAATCAACTTCAGGTACGGCTATACTGTTAGGAAAAACACTGATTGGTTGGAGGTCAATTAGACAGCAACACATAAGTATGTCCACAATGGAAGCAGAATTTTCATGTCTATCTTTATTATGTACTGATTTAATTCTGTATAAACAGTTGTTATTGGATATGGGAATAACTGTTAATGATTCCATTGTAGTATATGAGGACAATCAAGCAGCCATACAGATGGCTACAAATATTGCTGTGAAAACGAGATCTAAGCATACAGATCTTAGATATCTGAATGTAAGGCAATCTGTAAAAAATGATTTGATAAGACTGGAATATTGTATGACTGAAGAAAATATTGCTGATCAATTTACGAAAGCCCAAGGTGCAGTAAAGCACTAAGAAAGTTGTGAAAACTATGGGTTAAAGTTGTAAATAGATATATATGTTACTATATGACCCAAAAGGGGAGAATGTTAGGAATAACATGGTTACCTAACTTAGTTTGGGTAAAATAATATATATAAACTATGATAGTAAGTTTAAGTGTGTGTCACTTTAAACTGCAAAGCATGTAATTTTGGGTGCGGTTGTAAAACCGCCATAAGAGGGAGCAAGAGAACCTGCTGGATCACTGACTATGCTGGATTGCTGACTATGCTGGATTGATGGTTTGTTAACTGCGTGTTCCCTGCTGCTGAGTTTTTGAACATCGAAGGAAGAAAGGAGGTTTGACTTCTTTATATCACTACTGCGAGGAGATATATTACTGGACTGATATTTGTAAGTTTACTAACCTCTTTTCGACACTGGACTTTGCAACTGAATAATCCCCGAATTGACTGAACTAGTGAATGATATCTGGACTGTTTGACTATGCTAAAACTCTTACTTGAATAAACTATTTAACTGGCACAGTGTATCTGTTTTACTGAGTGTAAGCTACAAAAACATTTATCTCACATATTTGCCTGCCTGACTGACTACCGTGCACATTCTGCTAGGATATATCCCTAACAGTCCCCCCCCACTTATTCAGCCCCTTCTTGGACCTGGATGAACATTACGCAGCATTGGAGGTTTGTGACCTGGTCAATGATGCAACTGCCTTGAGACAGGATCCCTGCAACCTCCTCCTGGGAAGAGTCCCAAGGTCCCCTTTCTCTGGACATCTTCTCCAGCCCTTCACAGATGAGACAGGCTTGGAGGAGGAGCAGAGAAATGCTTTAGGTACAAATTGTAGAGTGGAAAATTAAAGAGCCTGAAAACGACTATTTTATTTCTCTGGTTGATGAAAGAAAAAAAATATACAGTGATAATTTCTTTACACACTTCATTTTTTTATTTCCTTTTTTTTGCTGTGAAGTACATACAATCCCAAACTGAAATCCCAGACAGCTGTTCTTCTGAAATCTTTCTGCAAAGGAGGTTTTATCAGGAAATCAAGAAAGACTCATATAAGAGGGATGAAGTTTTCCCTCCTCAGCTGGGAGCCAGTCAAGCATGGCATTTCACATCATTCTGGCATTTTTAGGGAGAGGATCAGGCAACCAGGCTGGTGTTTGGTTCCCACAGCTTCCTCCTGACCTCTTTTCCTACACATTCTCTCACCACCCACCCACATGTTTAGCTGCTGTCAGTGGGAACATGTGCGTCAATTGGTTTTTATAAGGTATCATGTTCAGTAGCTGTTGCTGAACAGCTGAATTCCTCTGAATTTTACAGCGGTCTCTTTAGCAATATTTATTGAAAGGGGAGAATTCCAGTCGTTGAACAATTCCCCATTTTGAAACATATAGATATCATTTTCTTTGACTCCTGCATACTATCAAAATGGAAATCAAATAAAAGAAACATTAACAATTCTTCCACTATCATAATGATGTTATATCTCATGTTTTTACATTTGTTCTGGCTGTGAGATACTCCTTTGTGTTCAGCTCTGGCCTCAGAAGGATAATGTAGCACTTGGGGATGAAGATGCAGACCAGCAGACCAGCACTGGAGGCCAGGATGGAGAAGACCTGCACAGCCACCATGTGCTTTCCTTTGGTGCTCAGGTAGGTGGGCACAAAAGTCACCCAGACACTGCAGAAGACCAGCATGCTGAAGGTGATCAACTTGGCTTCGTTGAAGGCCCCAGGCAGATTCCTGGCCAGGAAAGCCACCGTGAAGCAGATGGAAGCCAGGAAGCCCATGTAGCTGAGGGTGACGTAGAACATGACAATGGACCCTTGGTTGCATTGCAGGATGATCTCTCCAGGCTGGGAGAGGAGGTCAGAGTCATGGAAGGGGGGAGAAACTCCCAGCCAGATGGAGCAGATGATAACTTGGACACCAGAAGAAGACAGGATGATGGAGTTGGCCAAGCTCTTCCCCAACCATTTCTTTGCTCGGTTTCCTGGTTTTGTGGCGAGGAAAGCCAGCACCACCGTGATGGTTTTGGCCAAGAGAGAAGAAACGGCAACTGAGAAAATGATGCTGAAGACCGTTTGTCGGAGAAGGCAGGTGGCTTTCCTTGGTTGACCAATGAAGAGAGAAGGAGACAAGAAGCAAAGCAGGAGGGAGACCAGGAGGATGTAGGAGAGGTCCCGGTTGTTGGCTTTGACAAGGGGAGTTTCTCGGTATTTGATGAAGACGATTAAAACAAGGCCTGTGGTTAGGAACAAGAATAGGGCAAAAGAAACCAGGATGATGCCCAGAAGTTCTTCATAAGACAGGAAGGTTATAACTTTGGGGATACATTGGACTCTTTTTTTATTTGGGAATTT
>NW_020718972.1:0-16261 GCF_900518725.1 Notechis scutatus
CATAGCAAACTTGGCCTTGGTCATCTGTTAATTGCAATATTTTCCTTGATTCTTTCTCCTTTTTCAGTTTGTATGCTAACCATCTACCTGGTTTGTTTGCATCTTCAAAGTAGTTCTGTTTAGCACCTCTAATATTCTGTGCTAATTTATCTTTTTCTATATGACTCATTTTATGTTTGATTATATCCATTTTTAACTTAATGTCCTTTTTCTGTGGCATTTTCTGTAGCTCTTTTTCAAGTCTTTTATACTCATCCTCTAAGGCCTTGGAGGCTAAACTTTTCATAGTATTTCTTTTCCTTGTATAGTCTATTATCAAGCCTCTAACATATGCCTTCATTGTATCCCATACATTCTGAATTGATGTATCTTCTTTTTTGTTTTCTCTAAAGAAAAAAGCCAATTCTTTTTCCACCCACTGTGTGAAGCCTTTTTCCTTTAAAATAGTATTATTTAACATCCATCTAGATCTTCTTTTTTGTCCTTTCCATTTAATTGTCATTGGATTGTGATCTGCCCAAGTACTTGTTTTAATATTTATTTCTTGAATATTAGTTAATAATTCTGTTGACATCCATATCATATTTATTCTGGACCATGATAAGTGTCTATTTGAATAGAAGGTGTATTGTTTAGTTTTAGCATTTCTTTCTCTCCATGTATCTTTTAAGTTTATTTCATCTACCATTTTAAAAAAAGATTTAGGGAGAGTCTTTCTGTTTTGCTTTATTGTTTTCTGTGCTGTATAGTCCAATTTATTGTCTACAATTCCATTAAAATCTCCCATCATAACTATATTAGCATAGTCCAGTTCAATTATTTTCATATGTAATGTTTTCTAGAATTCTTCTTGTTTGTCATTTGGGGCATAGATTGCAATCAGGAGTGTTTTTGTATTATTGTCCATTATTTCCACCATTAGTATTCTTCTGTCATCATCGGTATAAATCAATTTTGCTGGGATGGTCTCTTTAATATATAAAACCAGTCCTCTTTTCTTACATTGTGTCAAGGAAGTAAATATTTTCCCTAGTTTTGGCTGTATCAACAATTGTTCATATTATTTTTTAATATGTACTTCTTGTAGACAAATTATATCAAATTTTAATTTCTCTAATTTATGGAAAGTTTTCCTTCTTTTAACAGCTGAGTTAAGTCCATTTATATTAATTGTAATCAGTTTTTTCTCTTCCATGGTTATATTTTGTAGTTAGGTTTAGCAGCTCTCGTAGATCTTAGTTCACGTTGTTCTTTGGCTTCCACCTTTCCACCTACTGAACCTTCTTCTTTTTCAATCGCTATTTGGCAGTCCTCTTGGAATTCAATTAGTGAGATTTCTTTTTCTGCCTCTTCCTCTTTCCCTCCAAAAAATTCTGTATAAAATAATTCCGCTTTCTCAATTGAGTCAATTTTATGTCTCTGTTCTTGCCATGTGAACATTAAACCTTCTGGAATCAGCCATCTATAATTCACCTCTTTTTTAAGTAGCATTTTAGTCAGAAATTGGTATTCTCTTCTCACCTCTCTCACTCTTCTGGGTATTTGTTTCAAGACCACAATGTCGTTGTCCTTATATTTCAATGTTTTCTCTTTTGCCACTTGCAATATTTGCGTTTTAATGGCTTTCTTTGTAAATCTAATGTGAACTTCTCTTGGTAAGCTATTTCTCATCGCATATTTTGTGAAAACTCAATAAACCTCATCTATTCCATCCATCATCTTCTCTTGAGTTATTTCCAAAGCTTCAGCCAGTATTTCTATCATTATCTCAGCTAAGTTTTGTCCTTTTTCTTCCTCTACATTTTGGAATCTAAGATAGAATTCTGATCTATCCATCTCCCATCTCAACATACCACTTTTATCTTGTTCAACCACCATTATCAATATCTCCAATCTTCTTGTCTCTTTGTTTATCTTCTTCTTCAATTTTTTGGAATCTCTCATCATACTTCAATATCATTTGTTGGATGTTCTCCACTTTTTCATCAGTTTTCCCTGTTTTTTGTTCAATGTTCTCTGTTCTTTGTTCAATGTTCTCTGTCCTTTGTTCAATGTTCTCTATTCTCTTTTCAATATTCTCTGATCTTGCTTGAATATTTTGAATTCCTTGCATAATCACCTGCAGAGTCACGTTTTCTTTTTCTTGCTTTAACATTGTCTGTATTGAATGTTGTCCTCCATTTGGTGGAGAGGAAGAAGTAGAAGTTGAAGAGCCAAGAGCTGTAAATTTCCTACTCATTTTAAGCAATTCAAAATCTTCAGGTTCTTCTAAACCTTAATCCAATTGTGAAATAACCAATTGTAGTTCAAAATAAAAATAGTAGAAAAAAGAAGCCAAATAGTAATGATAAAAAAGGGAGGAGGACAAAATTTCTTCAGGTTCTTGTATACCTTAATCCAGTCAATAGTTAGATGAAGAAAAAGCCTTGAAAAAAAAAGGAAAAGGAAAAATTCTTCAAGTTCTTCAACACCTTAATCCAATTGAGAGGTTTCAAATAGAAAAGAGTGCATAAAAATAAACCAGAAAGGTAGATGAAAAAACAAAAATACCAGGAAATATTTCCAAGCCTTTAGTTGGCAGTATTACAAAGTTTCTTTGCTTTCACTTTCCCCCTCCTTTTCCAAGCAAAATATAATAAGAATTAATTAAAAAAGCAAAAGATAATTTAAAAAAAGAAATAACTAAAAGGGAGTCTCTAGCCTAAAATGTTACAAAATCAAAAAGGAGAAAAAAGATAGATGGAAAAGAATAAAACAGTCCAGTTTTAAAATATGAGATCATGTATAGAAAATCCAGCAATGAGAAAAAACACATTACTTTGACATTCCTGTTTAAAAACGCCACTTAATCACTTCTGTCAAAGCTTTTCCTGATTTTTTCTTTTTCCTTAGGATGTCCTTTCAGATCTTAGAATAAAGAAAAAGTTCTCACCAAACCGGCACACTCTCTCTTTCTCTTCTCTTTTGTTTCGGAGCTGTCCCAACTTCAGCAGCTTTAATGGCTGCCTCTTTGCCGCTGGCAAGAAGAGCTTCTCCTGGATCTACCAGGGACTTTGCGGTATCCCTGGGATCGACAGGATGCGCTCTTCACTTTCCCCATCTCTTCGGGATGGTTTAGATCTGATAGGACCGTCCAGGAGCAAAGATATCGGCAGCGATCTCAGATCTCCAAGATTGCATGCCGCATCGTCATGACGCCAGCTCCGCCCTCCCCTGGTAGTCCAATCTCTTGTTGAAAGTCTCAAGTTATGAAGCTCCCACAACTTCTGAAGGCAAGCTGTTCCACTGGAGTGTTCTCACTGCTAGAATGTTTCTCCTTAATAGCAGTTTGCTTCTCTCCTTGATTATTTTCCATCCATTGTTTCTTGTCTTGTCTTCTGGTGCTTTGGAAAATAAGTTGACAGCCTTGTCTTTGTGGCAGTCCCTCAAATACTTGAATACCACTATCATGTCCCCCCTAGTCCTTCTTTTCTCTAGGCTAGCTAAACCGAATTCTACAAACCATTCTTCATATGTTTTTGTCTCCAGGCCCTTAATCATCTTAGGTGCTTTTCTTTCCATTTTTTCCAAAGTCTCAGCATCTTTTTTTGTAATGTGGTAACCAAAACTGGATGCAGTATTCCAAGTGTGGTCTTGCTAAATTTTCATAAAGTGGTATTAATACTTCATGTGATTTTGATTCTATGCCTCTGTTTATGCAACCAAGGTTTATGTTAGCTTATTTGGCTGCTGACACACACTACTGGTTCTTATTTAAGATCCCTCTCAAAGTTACTGATTTTGAGCCAGGTACAAGTCTGTATTTGTAATTTGGTTTTTCTTGCCTAAAACCTTGCTTTTCTCCACATTAAATTTTATTTTGTAGGATAGGGTCCATTGTTCAAGTCTGTCAATATCCTTTTGGATCCCAAACTTGTCTTCCAAATGTTGGCAGCTTTCTGTCATCTGCAAATGTGATGAGTTCTCCTTTTGTTCCCTCATCTAAATCTTTTATGAAAACATTGAAGAGTACTGGCCCTAAGATGGAACCTTGTCATAATCTATTGCTTACTTCCCTCCATGTAGATGTAGTACCCTTAAGGCCTATTCATGGAGTATGGTTTGTCAGCCAATCTGTTGGTTATGTTGTCTACCTCATATTTTTCTAGCTTATCAAGAAGTAGCTGGTGGTCTACTTTGTCAAATGCCTTATTGAAATCTAAGCATATTATGTCCACAGCCTTTCACTGATCTGCTAATTTAATCAATTTGCTTGTGGAAGAAACATCAATAACTTTCCTTATGCTATTTATTGATAACAATATTAATCACATGGGAGAAAAAATAATTTTTAAAACAAATAATAAAAGATTTGCAATGGCTTATTTTATCCTAGCAATAATCGGGATTAAAAAATAACTGCCAAAATCAAGAACTCTAATTGTTTTTTATCATTAGATCTCCCTCATATTCATGTCAGGTCTCAGAATGATGATGTAACATTTGGGGATGAAGATGCAGCCGAGTAAGCCCAGGCTGGAGGTCAGGATAGAGAAGATCTGCACGGCCACCATGTATTTTCCTTTGGTGCTCAGGTAGGTGGGGACAAAAGAAACCCAAACACTGCAGAACAGCAGCATGCTGAAGGTGATCAACTTGGCTTCATTAAAGGTTGCAGGCAATTTTCGAGCTAGGAAAGCCACCAAGAAGCAGACGGCAGCCAGGAAGCCCAAGTAGCCAAGAGCAGAATAGAACATGGTGACTGAACCTTCATTGCATTGCAGGAGGATCTGTTCTTTTTGGAAATATAAGTCAGAATCTGGGAATGGGGGAAAGATTCCCAGCCATATGAAACAGATGCCCACCTGAACACCAGAGCAGGAGAAGATGATGAAATTGGCCAAAGATTTCCCCAGCCATTTCCTAATTCTGCTGCCTGGCTTTGTGGCCAGAAATGCCACCACAACCATGACAGTCTTGGCCAGCAAGGAAGACACTGCAACTGAGAAACAACACTGAAGGCAGTTTGTCGAAGAAGGCAAGTCACTTTCTGGGGTTGACCAATGAATAGAAGGGAAGTCAAGAAGGAAAGCAGGAGAAAGAATAACAGAATATAAGTGAGATCACGGTTGTTGGCTTTGACTAGGGGAGTTTCTCGATATTTAATAAAAAATCCTAGAACTAAGGCAGTAGTAAGAGATAAAAAAAGGGCAGAGATAGCCAGTATGAAACCTAAGTTTTCTCTGTAGGACAGGAAAGTTATAACTTTGGGGACACAACGATCCCGCTTCTTGTTGGAGTAGTGGTCATTTGGACACTTTTCACAATGGACTACATCTGGAAAACACAAAGTACTGTTTTTTAACAAGTGATTCAGTGATATTCAGCACATTATGACCAACTGATCAGAAGCAGGATGTAGGTAGAGAAATGAAGGATTTTTAAAAACTCTCTTTCTTCTTTTTTTAAATGATATTTTTAGAACAATGAAAATTGGTCTGCATTCGATAACGACAATTAAATATCTCAAAAAGAAATAATGACTAAGGATGGAAAAGGTAGAAAATTATGGTTATGGAAAACTTTCCTCTCTTCCCTTTTGTTTACTTCATCAAGCTGTGAGTAAAATACATGCGTGCACACACAACGCTTTTCTTCCACAAACTTATTTTATTTGTTTTTGCGAGTGTGTTTTACTTTATAAAGATTCTTGCTAGCATCTTTATTTAAATTAGTTTTAACAGATAACAGATAATCAGATTTGAAAAGCACCTTGTAGGTAATCTAGTCCAACCCCCAGCCCAAGCGGGAGACCCTACGCCATTTCTGACAAATGGCAGTCCAATCTCTTCTTGAAAGTCTCAAGTGATGACGCTCCCACAACTTCCAAGGGCAAGCCTTAATCTCACAACTTTCTGGCTAAAATCATGTTCCAAAGGTCTAAATATATCCTGCTGTGCAAGCCATTCCATATACAGAGAGCCGTTCTTTTTTAAACTTGGTTAAATTTCATCAAAGATACTGTGATGGAGGAACACTGCTGTAAATATTGTCAATTGTGCGATGCTGCATATTCTGTAAATTGACTTCCCAATCTGACATCACTGACAAAATACCTATTTTCCAATAGTCTTGACAAATTAGTTCTTGCAGCTGTCAGAACAAACCTCTTAGTACATTATGGGGTTTTGCTTTTTGAAAGTATACCTATAAAAGAAAATGTGCGGTTTCAATTCATTTTTGTATAGTGTTTTTCTGAATAATTTGATGTATTTCATCCCAATGATTTTGGGTTTTGTTGTTGTTGCTTTTACATAACCATTACAGATGATAAAGTGTTCCATCTTGTCATGGCTTTTCCAATATTGTTAAGTGATTTATATATTTTTCTATTGTTGATGTAGTTATGGAAAACCTATAAAATATTTTGCAGCAATTTCTCCTTAAATAATAACTTGGAGTGAATTTTCTGTAATTTTTTTTTTGGAAACTCTTCTAATTTTTGTAATGTGATTGGGTCTTTGGATTGTTCCATCCATTATAACATACAAGTGTTTATTTTTTTTCCATCTCCATGTTGCATTTCAAAAAATATTATATATGGTTTTTAGTCATAAACCTTGTTTCTATCCATGTTTCAAATGCTTTCGTTATTCTCAAGATCTCTCTCTTTTTTCAAATTGCTTGTTATTGTTTCAGCAACTTGTGAAAAATCCACTATGGTGAATTCTACCTTCAATGAAGTTTTTTTAGACTGCTTCCTGAGTCTGGATGTAGCATATCGGCATATGAGATCAAATTTTGTTAATACCAGAGCCATGGTGACGCAATGATTAGAATGCAGAATTCAAAGCTAACTCTGCCCACAGCCTGCAGTTCTATTCTGACCAGCTCAAGGTTGAATCAGCCTTCCATCTTTCAGAGGCTGGTAAAATGAAGACCCCGATTGTTGGGGGAAATATGCTGACTCTGTAAACTGTTTAGAAAACTTTTAAATCACTATGAAGCAGTACATAAGTCTAAGTGCTATGTTATTGCTAAAATAAATCCTTTTGAAGTTTTGGAAGTTTGGCTTGAGATTCATGATTTAATTGGGTTAACTGTTGGAATCCTGATTTTGCCCTTAAAATAAAATACTGGTGCTCCTTCTTTGTTCTTGAACTTCCTACCTTTCTGCACAGAGATGGTTCCTTCCATGCATGGAGAACAGTCATAGCAACAAACTGGTTCTCCTTCTCTCAAGAGCTTCGTATATCCTGGGAGGCAACTTTCAGTAAATCTAGAAAAGGGGGCCTTCTAAACACAAAGAAGGCCAGAGAAATATATAAATGAGGGGATAACTTCTAAATGGAAGGGAGCACCCAAGTGGGTTCATAAATTCAGGAAGATACTTTCAAGATCTGTTTCCAATCACAATGAAAATATTTTTGTTTTAGTGAAAAGTCTCCACTCGCAGGCTATGGTCTCAGAGTCCCCTTAATGTTCAGAAAAGGCTGATGATTCTCCAGTCCAGGAATCAATATCCTTCTGGGATTTTTCTGCATTTGGACTTCAGATCCCATCAGATTCAGCCAAATGGTCAATGATATAAAACTGTGCAAAGTGTGGTCCAAAGCAGGGAAAACACAGGGTTGCTTGCTCTTATCTTAGCAATTGCTAGAACAACATATATTACAACAGGCCCTCTGCCTTCTTATAATATGTATTTCTTAGGTTGCAATTTCTCAAAGTAAACTCCAGTTGTAAACAAACATTGAATAAGATTCAATAGAAGAGAATCTGTTCTGTAACTCAAGTTTGATTTTGTAAACACCTTGATTCTGTCGGAGTTTGGTTGTCTGCTTGCAAACTTTTCATTATTTGACTAGATACCATTATCAGTGCTATCATCAAGCATATAAAGGCATTGATGATGTTACTTAGTTGGATAAGTATTCAATGGAATACCAGCAAACAACAAGCAAGCTCAGAGAGCACCAAGGATTCCACTGAGTAAGATGCCCTATAGTAAATCTCTCAGAGTCAAATATCAGTCCTTTATTTATGAGCCTCCTTAGCTTCCTTACATGCTACAAGCAGCTTTGGGCTAGCCAACAGCATGTTTTGAATCCTACCCCAGAACAATGCTGGTATTCCCACCATAAGCAATAGATCTTTTGAGAGGTCCAGGAGAAATAGTAATGTCTCCTTCAACTGTCCTTTTACCTGTGCAGATCCTCCATCATAGTGAAAAGACTGAAAACCTCAAAATCATATGAATACGTAGGAATAGATAAATAATAAAACCCACAAAGAGGCAGATTTGGTTACCTGGTTAAAAGACGTTGGCCATATGATGGCACTCTCATGGACAGAGATCTTGATATCTGATGAGACTTCTTCTTTTCCAATCTTCCCAATTATCACCCCAGCAGCAGTCTTGTTGGGAAATTCTGCCCAGTTCATGATTTCAAAATGGGCAGTACGGATTCTTTTCTCATTCAAATAAACTTCATTCCCAGAAAGATTGTAAATATGGAAATTTCCTAGAAAAGGATGGAGCTAAAAAGATAGGGAGAATCACACTTGCAATATATACGTTCTCATTTCAACCCTAAGTCTAAACAGGGCGACTTTGTCCCAGTGCTTCTGTCTGAAAATATGGTAGGAAGATTAATTTTTCTCTCTCTCTAATTCCTCTATCCCTTTCTTTCCCATTCCCACTGTCTCTCCTACTCTCTTTCCACTTTTTGTTGTCTGTTTGTCTGTCTGTCTGTCTGTCTGTCTGTCTGTCTGTCTGTCTGTCTGTCTGTCTCTCTCTCTCTCTCTCTCTCTCACACACACACACACACACACACACACACAAACACACACACAGCAATACAATCTCCAGAGATTCAATAACACAACCTCTCTGTTTCTCTCTCTCTTAATCTCCTCATCTGGTCAAAACAAATATTAGAAACAGGCAATTATTGCCTGTGGTTATCGCCCATTGCCTTTGCTTATCTTTAATGCAACATTTAAGAATTGAAAGGGAATCTGGACGTGAATGGCCACTGAAGTTGATGGAGTTGGCAGAGAAAAGAATATAAATATGTTTATTGCTACGTGGAGACCGCTTCTGGACTTTGTGCTTGAGGTAGACAAAAACCCTTCTCCTCCCTACTGTGTTCTCCTATTTGCTTTTGCATTTTTGTATTTTATACTATAATCAAATAAAATATTTGAAGACTAATGAATTGAAAGGGAACTATCAGCATATTTTTGAAGAAACATTACCTGCCACGGCTGTACCATCTGGAGTTTCTGATGGTTCCCAACATGCATCCTTCTCCTTTGGGAGGAAAAGGCAGCATGGAGGATCCAGGCCACAACCTGGATTGATGTAGAAATACTGGAGCCATCTTCAGACAGGATTCTTTCCACCAGATCCTGAGGTGAGGTTTCCCAGCTCTCCTTTTCCAGGCATGTATTCCAAACTTTCTTAGACAACAAGGGGATTGAATAGGAGCACTGAAATGCTACCTCCCCAAACTTCCCTGTAGCAGAGTAATGTGAATAAAAATCATAATATTGTGTCCTTTTCTTTGTCTGAGTTGAGAAGGATAATAAAAGATGGTTATGCTGGAGATTAACCAGCTGGTAAAACAATCTTACATTGATATCTGACAAAGCTGTAGCAATCCATACTTTTCCCCCAAGCAGGATTATTTTTTCAATGCTTCGTATTAGCACTCCTAGTGTTAATGTGGCCTCAGAATCCAACTGACAAACAATACATTTTGCTTTAGTGTCGCTAAAATATTGAAGGAAGTGCTTTTTTGCCTTTTTGTCCTGAAGCTTGGGTAACTTTTCTGAGAAGGCAACACAGACACCTTTCCTAACGGCTTCTGGCACAAAGTTTCTTCTAAACTTTTCTCCACTTTCATTGTCCAGAGCAGCGAGGCCAATCCACGTCCATTGGAAATGCAGGAGCAACTTTACAATTGCCAAGTGGAGGGGGGTTCTTGTTTTGGAGTCACCCGGTAGAAAAAAGGGAAATGGTGTTTCTGCTCTGGAATGTGGCTGATGACCCCATAGTTGATCTAAGATGTAAGAGAAAAAATGATGGTTGATTGCTTTGCTTTGCTTTGCTTTTAAGGACAAAAATAAGTGCTTACCTCTAAGGCAGGGGTGTCAAACTCATGGCCCGCAGGCCAAGTGCATAACATGCTGGCCCCACCCAATTTAGCGAAGCAGGGGAAAGTCCCGATACGTCATGGGATGCCGCCGTGAGGATGCACGTTTGACACCTCTATTCTAGAGGATTTTTTTTCTCATGCTACCCCTACACTCACACATCAGGTGGTCAGATATATTCACCAAGTTACACAACTGTACAAACCTTTTTTCATTAGATATGTTGTTTTATTGTCCTATTGTTTTTTTTTTCCTTTTCCTAATAACAAATTGCTGTATTACACAGTTTCTTGTACTCTTTTGTTGTAATGCCTGGTGAATTACTGTTTAAAAAATAGATATTGATTTGATTTGATCATGGATTGAGGAAAATGGAATGTCACATGAACTCAGCAGAGAAAAAATATGTCCGTTGGATATGCTCTCATTGTCTTTAAGTAGGGAAAAAACCCTCTTAAACTAACATTTCCCTGGGTTATTTCAATTACAGTCATTGGAACTTTTTTGGGATTTTGTTTAGAGTAAGGTTGAAAAGATGTTTTTGTCTCCCAAGATGAATTGAGGCATGTGACTGTAGTAATCAGAAAACAGTAAGAAGAGGGAAGAAGAAGAGTTGGTAAAGCAGATGTAAATTTCATGTGAAGTATGGTTGAGAGCACTTCATTTGAGCTATAGATGAGGGTTCTTTCAGTTGAAAAATCTCTGTGTAACCTGTATATTTTAAAAAAAAATCAAAACATGCACTGATGTCTGAATGAAGAAAGAGATATTTGAATGCCAGATGAAAATATAATACTTCAATAGATCTGGATAAGAAATTTGAACTATTTGAGCTATTTGAGAGAAATAAGTGATAAAAGAGGAAAATTGTCTGGTTATTCTAAGCACATCATTAATTGGATTTTTATTGAACTAAAAACATTTTTTGGGAATATAAAACTTGGGCTCTGAAACCCCTAAAAAGGAAAAGATTCAGCTTATGTTAAAGGAAGTTAAAGGAGCAGAGTAGAATAGAAATAACACAACAGTGACATCTGCTGGCTGGAAAATAAAACCATTATAGTGAAAGTGAAGAAAAGAAAGGGAGAGTAACAATTGACCTTGGGCAGTTTATTGAAAGAACATTGTTACAAGACATAGATAAACTGCCTGCACCTGGGAACTGTTGACAGAGAAAACTGCAGTGAAATACAGTGGAAACCATGCAAGTTTTAAGCATTGTGGCTCTCTGTCTGGATATGGATTTCATAAACTGAGCAACTGACACTGGAAAATAACAGACGTTGTTTATAAAGCAAGTAAAGACTTCTGTTCTCCTTCTGCTCCTTATCCTTCTGCTCTCCTTTTTGATGATTCACAATTTATTTGATACAGCCTTGGGGTTTGGGGGCCTTTATGGATTACAACATAGTATGATAGACTTGCAGGGCCAGCGCATTGTGCAACAAGGTCACATAGATTGGGACTGGGTTAGGGACTTCTGTCCTCACTGTGAATTGTGTGTGTGTGTGGGGGGGTGCACGAAGCCAATCTCATTGTACACATGGTGTACTCTGACAACAAAGGTAATAATAATAACAATATATTAAAAAAGAAAACAACTTTTTGAAGAGAACTTAGGGCTGTTAGGAATGTAAGTCACCTAACAGTTGGGTTGGAAAATATATAAACCAGGATAGACATTTTAATACTGTCTCTTTAAGAGAATGCTAAAATTGTAATTGGGTGTGGTTCCTCAAACGGCCATCAGATGGAGCCAGAAACCTGGGTTGTTTATCTTGTTGCTGAGACTGTTGCCGTTCCTGCATTTCCCTACTGACTGTTACTGATCATCGTTATTCTTGGGTTTGATGTGAGTCTTTTACTGAACTGTTTTGGATACTGGACTTTGTTATTGGATTATCCCTGGACTGAAAACTGACTGCTTTAACCATGAATGACTTGGACTATTTGTTGAACTTTGCTTAACTGTTTTACTGGAAGTAAAAACCTACATTTTACTATACAGTGTATCTGTGTGCTGGTTGTGTGTTATTCTTCACTACTCTCACTATGTCTCCCTGTGTGCGCTCATTCTCCTAACGGGGAATTACCTCAACAAGGACTATGGATAAATTTTGTCTTTGTGAAACACAAAAGCTAAAAGAGTGAAGTGATTCAAAGTTTGAAAATAAGAACTGGGAATAAGAAAGGAAATTGTTGGACTGCTTCAGGTGTATTCTTTAAGTTGGGCATTATGGAGTATTGTACTGTTTGATTTATTATTGATTGTTTGATAATTGATTGGTTGCCTTTGTCAAATAATTATTACTTGAAATATTCTATTACTTAAAATTATTAAAATGACAAGCAATATAAACTTAAGTAAAACAGGGAGGAAAAAATGCATCAAGTACACCACCACCACCACTGGCAGTAGCAGCAGCAGCAGCGAGCCCAGTGAGTCAATACTTTATTGATGTTATTTTCCAGAACAAAGAATTAAATACTTTTCAATCAGAGATGAAAACCATGTTCCAGCTACTACAAGAAGCCATTGCTAAAAATTATGATGATTTGGCAGATAGGATGCAAAAGATGAACCAAAAGATGGAGGATAAAATAGATCACATCCAGCAAATAATCATAAAAATGAGCAACAGATTCAAAAAATGAAACAGAAGACAGAGCAAACAGATAAGAAAGTAGAAGACATGGATTACAGATTGACTATGGTAGATAAGGAGCTTGAGTTATCTATAATTATTTTTGAGATGGATAGAGCAGAATACTTCCTGAGATTTCAGAATATTGAGGAGGAAAAAGGAGAAGATCTTCCTGAAAAAATGGCAGAATTGTTGGCAGATGCATTGGAAAAGAGTAAATAGGAAGTCCTCTCTGGGGTTGATGAAATGTTTACAATATATACAAGCTATGCGAGAAAGAACTAACTTCCCAGAGAGATACATGTGAGATTTTCAAAGAAGGCAATAAGAGTGGAAATACTTCAAAGAGCAAGAGATGCACCATTGAAATACAAAGGAAGAGAAATAGTAGTTCTGAAACAAATACCCAGAAGTAAGAGATACAAGGAAACAGTATCAATTTCTGACAAGACAACTAATAAAACACAATGTAAACTTCAGATGGTTAATACCAGAGGGAATGTTGGTAACTTGAATGTAGATAAAGCAGAAGAATTCTATTATCAGCACATTGCAGCATACGAGGAAGAAGAGAGAAGGGAGGAAATAGATGGCAAAAAACAAGAGGAAGTGATAGCAGAGGGAAGCATGCAACAAGAAGAAACTGAAGCAGAGCAAAAAGAGAGATGGTAATGAGAAGGAGCAAGACAGACAGAACAGAGAGAAATAAGATCAACAAGAACAACAAACCTTATCTATAAGTAAACAATGGAAGAAGAAACAAAACTATTATCAATCAACATAAATGGACTGAACTCATCTATGAAAAGGAAAAGGATTTTTAATGAATTAAAAAAATTGAATTTAGATTTAATCTATCTCCAAGAGGAGATAGAAAACAATATACTGTAGTAAACTATTAGAATGCTCCAAAATTGGGAAACTCTATTTTTCACTAGCGCAGCAAAAGAAAAGAGGGGTAGTTCTATATATTAAAAAAACAATAAAGGACAGACAAAACTTTGCAGATGAAGATGGAAGAATATTGATGGTGAAGGTAGCAATGAACCAAAAACAGATGTTGTTAATAGCAATATATGCCCCTAATAATAAACAAGATGAGTTTTGTGGAAAACTTCATAAGAAAATTATAGAATTGGAATATGAAAATATTTGTGTGGTAGGAGACTTCAATCCAATTGTAGATGCAGACCTTAACTATAAGAGCAGTAAAACAGGTAAAAAAAAAGTGAGGAAAACACTCCTTAAATCCTTCTTTAAAATGAAAGAAGAAATAGGAATTCAAGGTGTATGGAGAGAAGTGCACCCCAAGAAAAATCAGTATTCATTCTGTTCAAATAGGCATAAATCCTGGTCTAGAATAGATATGGCGTGGATGTCCTCAGAATTGAAAACATGTGTACAAGAGATAGAAATAGAACCCAATGTATGGGCAGATCACAATCTGATAAAAGTTGTATGGAAAGGCCAAAAAATAAAACTGAAATGGACATTGAATCAAGCAATATTGCAAGATAAAGCCTTTGATTCAGTGGTACATGACAAACTACTCCTAAAACTAATTTTTTTTAAAAAAATATAGTTTATTAATTTTTACAGTTAAAACCAGTCACAGTACATACACAAATAAGCAAAAGAAAGGAAAAGAAGGAAAGGAGGAGAGGAAGAAAGGGAAAGAATTGGGAAAGGAAAGAAAAAGAAAGGGGGAAGAAAGAAAGAAGGAGGTTACAAGGTTAAAAGTATTCTTATTTTAACAGTTTGAAAGATTTTCTTTTGTTTTCATAACCTTAACTTGTGTCATATAACCACACCTGTTTTTTTACTTATATTGCTACCTCGTTATTATGGGTTGATACTTTTCTTTTATGCCTAAAATCTTATGGTATCTTATGGTATCTCTGAACACCTGCATAACTGGATAGAAGCATTCCTGTCAAACAGACAACAAATGGTCAAAATTGGGAGCGTCCTATCAAATTCTGTACCTGTCAAAAGTGGTGTCCCCCAAGGCAGTGTTTTAGGACCAACTCTTTTCATACTCTACATAAATGACCTCTGTGATCATATTAAGAGCAACTGTGTTCTCTTCGCTGATGATGTAAAGTTATCGAACACCACAGACAATACTGCTACCCTTCAAAAAGACCTCAACTATGTATCAGAATGGTCAAACAAATGGCAACTTCAAATCTCAACAAATAAATGCTCTGTCTTACATATTGGCAAAAAAAAAAAAAATCAGAAAAAAATCTGTCAAGGATCTTGCAGTACTCATCTCTAATGATCTAAGTGCTAGAGCCCACTGTAACTACATAGCCAAAAAGGCATTAAGAGTTGTTAACCAAATCTTACATAGCTTTTTCTATGGTAATATTACCTTACTAACTAGAGCATACAAAATATTTGCTAGATCAATACTCGAATACAGCTCATCAGTCTGGAACCCACATTACGTATCTGATATTAGCACAGTTGAGAAAGTCCAGAAATATTTCACAAGAAGAGTTCTCCACTCGTCTACTCGTTGTAGAATACCTTATGCCACCAGACTTGAAATTCTAGACCTAGAAAACCTTGAATTATGCCGTCTTTGGTCTGATCTAAGTATGGTATATAAAATCATACATTGCAATGACTTACCTGTCAATGAATACTTCAGCTTCAACCATAACAATACAAGAGCACACAATAGATACAAACTCAAGGTTAATCGCACCAAACTTGATTGCAGGAAATACGACTTCAGCAATAGAGTGGTCAATGTCTGGAATACTCTACCTGACTTTGTGGTTTCTTCCCCAAACCCCAAAAACTTTAACCTTAAACTGTCTACTATTGATCTCACCCCTTTCCTAAGAAAGAAAGAAAGAAAGAAAGAAAGAAAGAAAGAAAGAAAGAAAGAAAGAAAGAAAGAAAGAAAGAAAGAAAGAAAGAAAGAAAGAAAGAAAGAATGAATTTATACAAACTATGGAAAAAGAATTGGCCCTTTTTTTCAAAGAGAACAGGAAAGGAGGGAATTCACTGCAAACTGTATGGGATACTATTAAAACATATATCCAGAGATGAGCTATAACTTACATGGGGAAGAAAAATAACAAGAAGAAACAAAACAAGAAAATGCTAGAGGAAGAATACAAAAGATTAGAAATGGAATTACAGAAAGAACCACCCCCCCAAAAAAAGAAATTAAAAAATCAAATGGATTTAATGAAACACAAAATGAATCTATTTGAAAAAGATGAACTGGCACAAAAAATAAAAAATGCAAAACAAAACTTTTTTAAAAATGCAAACAAACCAGGAAGATGGCTGGCATACAAACTGAAAAAGGAGAGAGGAAAAATGATACATAGATAAATAGATGAGAAAGGGATTCTTTATTATCAGAATGAGGATTAAAAATGATAATAAAAGAGTATTATGGGAAATTTATGATCAGGAGAAAATTCCAGAAAATAAAATGCAACAATATTTGG
>NW_020718976.1:0-16249 GCF_900518725.1 Notechis scutatus
AGAGGAAAGTTTCAGACTGTCAGCAGTTTAATAAAAGGACCCCCCCAAGCACCCCCCCCCCCAAAAAACAGCTGCTCGGCTTGGGAACTCCTGCACTGGATGCAGTCCCCAGCCTGGTCCTGTGGCCCCCTCCTTCTTGAGCCCCCCACCCCCCGCAGGTGAGCCAGAGCGGAGGAGGCCAGAGAGGGGTCTGTAGGGGCTGCCCTGCCCCCCTGCCATCTGGCCAGGGCTCCCGTACAGATAATCTCTGCCAGGCAAATGATGCCATGGTGTGTCTGGTGCATCTATCACACCTGCGCTGTGACAAGGTAATTTTTATCTGGGCTGTTTATTCCTCTGAAGGAGCTACTTGTAAATTCTGGGAAGAATCCCTCCCTCTGCATGTGACAGAACCAGCACAGGGCCATTAATCCGGCTTCTGAGGAGGTGGGGAGGCAGACCCAGCACAGCAAGGGAGAAGACTGGACAGCACTCACCCCACCGAGACCCCTTCCCTCCTGGCCAAAGCTGGGCCAGATTGTGACACACACACACACACACACACAGGTCAGCCAAGCCAAGGCGTCTGCAAAGGGGGGTGGGGGCTCCACTGTGTTTGTGGGTTGGGGCCCACATTCCCCCAGGAAGCGCCAGGGAGGAGGAGCTCCTGCTGGCAGCCATGGGGCACTCGCAGCCTGGGAAGACCGAGGGCAGCAGGGGGGCAGCACGGGCAGCCAGCTAAGCTAGGAGTTGCCCAGGATCAAGGCCACCAGTAGGGGCTGGAGCTATTGTGGGCACAGGAGAAGCCCCTCCACCCCAGCTTGCAGATCTTCCCCAGAACTGCAGCTCCACCTCCCCCAAGCCCTGTCCCAGCACTGGTGCCCCATCCCCAGGTGGCCAGGGGTGCCAAGGGGCCACAACCCCACCTGTAGGACGGAAGCGAGGGCCGCTGCGCTCGGTGCCTCCCAAGCCCAGCAGCTCAGGGGACCAGGGGAGCTTCCCACCACCCTGCCCTCACTCGCACGAGGGTCGCCGTCTCTCTTCCGCAAAGGCTGTGTGTGTGTGTCTTCACTTGGGAGGCCCCGGCTAGGGCGCACCGCACCAGCGACCCATTGTAAATCCCCCGTGTCGTCCCCACCCCCCCGCCTCTATTTCAGTGCCGGGCGAACCGGCCGCTGGGCAGAAGCGGAGGGGTCCCGGAGTCAGCTTGCAGCCGCCGCCACACCCGGGCCTGGCTTGGGCAGCAGAAGTTGTTTTCCAAGCTGCAAACGGGTTTTTTGTGCAAAACATCAACAAGAGGCAAACGGCTCCCGCTGCTTTCGGTCTGCCGCTAATTCAGCGAGTTGGAAGGCGGGAAGAGAAGCCGGGGGCTGCCCTGCCGGCCGGCGCCTTCCTTTGGCAAAGCAGCAGCGGCGGCAGCAGCAGGCGGCCCAGGCCGGACCCCGGGCACGACCGGCAGCGGCTGCTCTGCCCGCGGCCCCCGCCGGCCAAGGGAGCGGCGTCTGCTGGCCTTTCTCGGGCTCGGGCGCTGCGGAAAGCCTCCGTCCTTTCCCAAAAGGCCCCGGAGCGAGCGAGGCCCGGCGGGTTTGGAAACGGCTGGCAGGCCGCTCTCTGCAGGGACGCCTCCCTCACGCAGGAGCGCAGAGGATGCGGAGCCCGAATGGCGCTTTGGGGCCGGACGCTGTTTTGCTTTCCCCGCGGTCTCCTTGGTGGGCTTGGAAGGTTGCGCTCGCTCCGGAACGAGCCTCTTTCGCTCCAACAACACACCCCGCCCCCCCGCCGCAAAGGTGGAGCTGCCGGGCACGAGGAGGGGGGGGGGAGAGAAGGGGGCATCCAAATGCCTGCTGGTTTCAGAGGACCAAGAGGGGGCCGGAATGGAGTCGGGCGAGGGGGGCGGTCCTGGCTGGACGGCGCGTGCTCTTCGAGGAAAGAGCGGGAGGGGAAGGCAGCTAGGGAGGGGGGGGCGGCTGAAGGGGCCCAGCTGGATCTTCCACCCCCGCGGGCCACCCAGGCCTTCACTGCGTCCCTCCCCCCACCGGGCTTGAGGTGCTAAGGAGCCCGGACTGCATTGCTGGACTTTGGATGGATGGCTCTACGTTCCGCCTCCCCCCCCCGCCCCCTCCTCCTGGGGCAGTTTCTGAAAGGAGGGGGGGGCGGCTGCCCACCATCCCAACTTCTGGCAAGTGACTCCTGTGCCCGCCTTGGTGAGGCCCTGCAGAAAATGTTTCCCCAGGAATGGATCCCGCCTGTGCTGGGAAGCTGCAGGGGCCCCGAGCGTGGCCCCAAGAGAAAAGGGGGGGCAAGGTGGGCCCTGGATTGGCAGCTGCTGCTTCCCATTCAGTGACCCCCTCCAGGCTCCTTTGTGGGGCACCAGGGTGGCTGTGCCCAGGGTTCAAAGGCACACAGGACACCTGCTGAGCCCTCCCCCTCCCATGTTCTTGGTTGGTCCGCAGTTTTAGCCGCTTTCCTGACTCCGCCAAGGCTTTCTGGGGGCCCCTTGGCTGAAAGTGAATGGGTCAGGCTAGATTGCCCTGGGGCTCCGTGGGGCCCTCCAGTGGGGGCCCCAGTTGGGTCAGCCGACAGCCTGGGGCTATGTGGCATAAAAATAAGATCCTGGATTAATGTTGAATGGGTGGGGGGCATTTATGTCGTGTCCCCCCCCCTTTTAACCATTCCAGGCATGCCAGAGCGTTTGTGGTGCTCCGTCTTTGCTTAAAAAGCGAGGCGATTCCCTTTCCACAGGATTCCTTCCCGGAGGAGCATATGATACTTGAGCCTTAGGATCTCAAGCAGAAGAATATTTTACCTAAGAGGGTTTATTGTTTGGCTACTAGACTTTCCTGGTTTAATCCTGAATACTCGCCCGAGAGAAAGTCTGTCTATGTGATCGACAGCAACTGGAGATCACCCAGTCGGTCAATCAATCCTGGTGCCCAGCTGGCCAGTTTGACTGGGCCAGGGTAGTGCCCAGGCCCACCAGCCTCAGGGCAAAGAGGCTCGGCCATCCACTGCCTGGGCAGCCCAAGGGGTGCAGGACAGGCTGGATCCCGAAGAGCTGGGCAAACATCTGCGGATTTCATCTGCTGCTGCTTACTCCCGCCCCCCCCACGCACCCCCCTAAAGATGGAGAGCAACTGCTGCTTCAAGATCTTGATGCCCAAAGATGCCAGCCACCAGATGCCAGCTGGAAGGTGGTGTCTGCTCCTCTGCCCCCTCCCCTTACCCGCCCCCTGCAGAGGGCTGGGCCTTTGCAGCAGGGCAGCTCCTCTCAATGGTTTCCCAAGGGAAGGAGCCCTTCCCTCCCTCCCTCCCTCCTGGGCCTTCCCCGGTAGGACCTGGGCTGAGCTGGTTACACTAAGCACCAACCCCGGATGCCGGGGGAAGGGGGCGGGCCTCCCCCCCCCCCCCCCGAGTTTCTAGGCCAGTGCAGGTAGCCGCAGTGGGGCCTGGGCCAGGCTGCCTTTCCAGGAAGATGGGGAGTCCTGGGCCTGAAGCAGACCCCGAGGAGGAAGGCCGGCAGAGCAGGGAGGGGCAGCCTGGCTAGTCAAAGCAGAGCCGGACCCAGCAGGCTGAGCCCTGGGGGGATCCCAGGGAAGGAGGCCTGGATAACGGAGCCCTGGAGCCTCTCCCCCCAGTGCAGCCCTGCCCAGACACTTCAGGCAGCCCTTCAGGGGGAGCCTGTGGCCGGAGCCCCCGGGGCCTGGGGGGCAGCAGCAAGTGGCGGTGGCTTTGCAGCGCCATAGGGGACCTTGTCCTGGGAGTTGAGAAGGGGCTTCTCGTTGCTGTGGGCCTCAACCGGCTTGAGGCCAGAGCAGGCTTGAGGGGCAGGTTGGAAGGTGGCCTTGGGGAGACCCTCAGACCCACTGGCAGGTGTGTGAGGGGGGGAATCCTACTCAGGTTCCTCTGTTTGTACAGATTTCCCAGGCTGGGATTGTTCAGCCTTCCGTTCCCCCCCCCCCCCCACTTCCCTCTTTATTTCCTTCCCTCCTTCTTTCCTTCCTTCCCTCCCTCTATAATGAACAGAATTTGTGGAGTTTTTCTTAAGTTTGAAGCACCGCCATAAGAATTCTAAAGGCTATGGGTGGCACCACTCTGCACTGCTACTCCAGGCTGTTCCCAGGGGCCGTTCTGGGAGCCCCAGTTCTTCCCAGGGCCCCTATGGGGGTTGTGTCTGCCCACCGCAGGAGATGCAGCCCACGTGGCCTGCTTTGGGTCCTTCCATCTAAGGGGCCCCAGGAGGCTGGCCTTCTGGGCCGCAGCTCCCTCTCCTTCCCCCAGTCAGACAGCCTGGCCTTTGAAACACCCATTTTCCCCCTGGGGATTGAGCCCTGGGGGGGGGTGTCTTTTGGAGCTTTTGACGGGGCCCCAGACCAGTGGGGTGGGGCTGGGTGTTGGCTATACAACCATTGAGGGAGGGGGCAGCCATACAAATGAAATCAGATCAGATCAGATCACTCAGTCAAGGATAGAAACAGATCAACATTTTTAATCAGAGCTGCACTGGTTTTCAAACTTTTAATTGCTTCCTTTGCTTTCTGTTATTTCATTATTTGCTTTCTTATAATTTTTACAGTGTTTTAATGGATGTTGTAAATGAATGAAAACTCTTGAATTTTTTATAGCATTTTTATTTATTTTCTTAAATAATACTCATTAGAAACAAGCACAACTAGCAACTCAAACTGATTGCGTATGTAATAAAATAAGTAATACAAATTAACAAATTAGATATGAAAAAAGACAGACAGTAAAAGTGGGGGAAAGAAGGAAATTCTACTTTAATCTACTTCCTTACAATACCAAAAGTCTTGTGTTGGCATTACTACGGCTTTTCATTTCATTTTTGACCTTGGCCCCCCTGGCATCATCCTCGGGTGTCCAACCTTGGCAACTTTAGCACCTGTGGACTTCAACTCCCAGAATTCCCCAGGCAGCACAGCTGGCTGAGCAAAGAGGGGAGAGGCCTCCCGGTGTGCTGCTCTACAAGGAACCAAAGTGGGGCTGCAGTGAGGCTGGGCCTGAAGGAGCAAGGGAGCGTGCTGCCGTTGTGCCAGCTTCCCTGCCCGTTTGCTTGAGGTCTTCTTAGTTGGCAGTGGAGCCCCCTAGGCGGACAGTCTGGGCACTTCAATCTGCCATCCTGGGGGCAGCTGCAGGGGTTGTGTTGGGAGTTCGTGGCCATCGGACAGCCGTGGGCCTGAGCCAGGGTATGGGGGCTTTGACCTGGAGTGCCAGGGCCACACCTGGGGCTTGGCTTTGGTCTCGGATGATGAGGGGGGAGATGTCGGCATCTGTGAACGAAGCACTACCTGGTGACCCTGGAGCTGCTCCTCTGGAGCTCCCCCCCCAGCAGAGAGCAAGGCTATTGACTGACCTCCTCCCAGGCCCCTAATGGACCATTGAGACCTGGCTCTTGCCCAAGGCCCTTCCTGGGCCCAATTCCGCCCCTCCCCCGCAGCCTCTTTCTCTCCCAGGTTGCCCCCTGGCCTCCGCTGCCCCTTGGCAGCAGCTGCTCCCGGGCAGTTTTGCTGTGGGACTCAAAGGGTGCCTTGCTAAACCCTCCCCAGTCCTACCTCCCCCCAGGCTGACCTGGCCCTGCTGCTGCCGCCCACCCATCCACAAGGGAAGAGGGCCCCTGCCTCCCCCTTCCCTTCGCCCTTCCAGGGGACGGCAGAGCCACCTGCTCCCAGGGCCGAGGCTAATGGAGCGTCTCTGGGGCGCTGACTCCATTATGTGTGAATCAGACTGTCTGAAGGGGGCCAATCGATCGGCTGCCTGGACTCTGGCTGGCCTGCCTGGGTGATTGGATTAAAGGCGGCTAATGGGCCTGCTGTGGCTGGCTGGGGCTGGGCTGAGGGGGGGGGGGCCGGGGGCGGGGGGGGGGCTGGACGGGGGGCGGGCGGGGGGGGGGGGGGGGGGGGGGGGGGAGCTGGCGGGGTCTCTGTGTGGGGGGGGGGGGGGCTGGGGGCTTCTTGGACGCAGAGCGGCCGATCCGGGCACCATCCAGGCAGGAGGCGGAAAGTGGCAAAGGGGTCCCTGCAGCTTGGCCGGGGGACCAGGGGGTGCCCTGTGTGTGTGCCAGGTTTCCAACAGATGGCATGGCTTGCCCCCTTGTTTCCCAGGAGGAGGGGGTTGCAAGGGGGAAGCTCAATCTGGTAGAACATAGATATTTTTATTTTATTTTATTTTATTTATTTATTCAATTCATTTGCCACCCGAGCAACTTTGGGCAGTTGGGCTGGGACCAGGTTGCTCAGGGTTTGCCAGGCAGTGGGTGGGTGGGCTGGTTCTGTTGTGAAGCCAAGATGCTTTCCCAGAAGGGGCCAAATCACCATCCTGGATCTGGTGCTGCACCCACAGCCCTTGCACCAGCGGCCCTGCTGGGGAGGCTTCATGGCCTCACTGCCCCCTTCTGACCTTCTTGGGCAAGGTGGCCCTGGGTGGGTGGGGGGCGGGGTGGCCTGGAGGTCAGAAGAGAAAGGCCGCTCTTCTCCCGCTCTTTTGTGAGGAGGACCAGGAAGGCCCGACTGGGTTGGGGGGTTCTCACCTCAGGACAAACTTTTCTCCTTGTGCAGGACGGCTCCTCCTAGCCCTTTCCCAGTCTGGCCAGGACGGAGGTTTCTCCCTGATCCAAGCAGTGTCTTGTGCGCATGGGGTGTGGGGAGGGGGGGGGGGAGGGGGGGGGGGGGGGGAGGCAGGGTGGGGGGGGGGGGGGGGGGGGGGGAGGGGGGGGGGGAGGGAAGCAAAGGTGTCAGCCCAGATGGAGCCCCAGGAAGGCTGCCCTGGGCAGCGAGAGGTTTGGCTTGGCCCAGCTGGCTCCCCACGTCGCCTGCGTATTGGGGCCCAACCTGGGAATAGGGCAGAGGGTGCAGAAGGCAGAACCTGCCAGGATGGGGAGCTCCTGCTCCCCCGAACACGGAGGGTGGGGTGTCGGCTGTTGCTGCCTCTCCTCTTCCTGGGCCACCCCATCTTTTCCGGCCCCACTCCCCCCAGCAGTCTCTTCAGGAGGGGGCGGGGTCCCATGGCAGGTGCCGTGGTCTCACAGTTCTTCCACCTGGCACATGGACAGCTGGCCCGAGGGAAGAGAGGGGCACCACCTAAGAGCAGGCAGGCCACGCCACTAAGTGGCAGCCCAGAGAAAGTGCCCGGTGATGGCACTGGCCAGAGGCCTCGATCCCAAGCTTCTTTCCTGGAAGAGGAGAGCCTGGCACAGTCAAGGGCATTCTGGTGCCCCTGGCAGTGCCAAGAAGGGCCTCCCGCACATGAGCCTGGTCTTGGAAGGTTCTTGAGGCTTCCTGCCCAGAAGCCCTGGGTCCCCTTTGGCCATTCAGACGCCTTTGGGTGCCCCTGCAGGGAACGAGGGCAGCACCAGGTCCTCCCTGGCAGAGAGGTAGACTGCCACTGGCCCTGGGGGCTCTCACACGCCGGCTGCCCACGAAGACGAGGCCAGAAGGAAACGCTCCGGCCGGAGCTTCCGGGATGCCGCCGCCGCCGCCGCCTCTGTCCAGCGCAGCCTTCGGGACTAGCAGCGGGGCCGGGAGAGCTTCTTGCACGCCGAGCCCCTCGGGCCGTTGGACCCGCGGGCCTGTGGCTGCTGCCACGCGAGAAGCGGCCCAAAGCCAGCGTCGCCTGGCGCGGCCTCCCCCGCTCCGCAGCAGCCCCTCGGATGCCGGCTTAAGGCCGGTTTTGCATAAATGAGCCGCCGCAAAGCGCCTGCAAAGCGCCGAGCACAAAGCAGCCAGGCGCGCTTCAAGGGAAGAGCCGGGGAAGCTGCAGATGTTGCGCTGGGGATCCAGGCTATCAGCGGCCATCAGGCGGGGAGCGAGCCGCCGCCGCCCCCCCCCCCCAAGCTCCAGGCGGCTCTGCTTGGCCTCCAGCCGCCGCCGCCGCCTGAGGTGGGCTGCAAAGGCCTCCGGCGAGGCGCTTCAAAGGCCGCGGCGCCCGCCTGATGGACCCGCCTTGGTTTCCCCGCCCGCCTTTCCTTCAGCTGGAGCTCAGCAGCGGCGGGAATCCAAACGGCGCGCAGCACAAGGATTGGGGCAGAAGGAGAGCGAGCCCCGCTCGCGCCCAGGGACGAAACTGGCTTCTTCTGCCGCCTCAGGGTTTGGCCGCAGGCTCGGGGCGCCTTGCTTGCTCCTGGGCCAAGCAGCCCCCGGCACTCCTACCGAGGCCCCCTTGCGCGGCCCCCAGTGCGGGGAGGGATTCGGGGGGGGGGGGGGGGCCCCCCCCCCAACCCCCCCCCCCCCCCCCCCCGTGAAGTTGGGCCGTGGGAACTTCTTTGCCAGGCGGGCTGCAGCTGTGAAGGAGCCTCTCCGGGCTGGGAGGGGCTTTGGGGCAGGGGGGAGCAAGTCGCAGGGGTACATTCAAGGCTGGGGAGGGGAGCCGAAAGGGGCAGAGCAGAAATCCCCTCACCAGAGGTTGTGGTCCCATATTGGGGGGAGGGGGCAGGAACGCTCCCACGGAGGCGATGGGTCCCAGCCAGCCCCACTGCTCCTTGGAGGGTGGGCAGGAGATGCGGGAGATGCCAGGGGCCAGCCCAGCTTTTGAGCGACAGTAGGCCCTTCCCTCCCAAAGGTGGGGGGGGGGTCAGGAGGGGGGGGCCCCTTCCCTCTGATGTCGGCTCGGTTTTGGGGCCCTCCCCCCCCCCCCCCCCCAGGGCTGTGCAGGGAAAGGGCGTCCCACAGCTGAAATGCAACTCAGGCCAGGTGGCCGAGCCCAGGGCCTTATGCCCTGCGGGGGTGGAGGGGCTTTAAGGGCATTTGCACTGTGCCCACGTTGCACCTCCCCCCCCCTCAGCTGCTCCCCGGGACAGAGGAGCCTGGGAGGCTCTGGCCCTGGGCTCTTTCCTGAGGCACCTGCATAGGTGAACCTCGGCACGGAACCAGGTTGCCTGCCTTTGCCCGCCGAGGCCGGTCCCTCCTGGCCGCTGCTCTCTCAGGAGAGGCAGGTTGCCGCTCGCTCGCTCGCTCGTTTCTGCCAGGGCCTCTCCTGCAGTGAGAGGCCACCTGCCTTGGCAGGTAAACAAGGTGGCAAAGAGTCGGGAGCAGCAGCAGCAGCAGCAGCAGCACCTCGCATTCGCAGAGCCACCATGGCAACCGGGGATCTGCTCCAAGTCATCCCTGCCTGGCACCTGTTTGTCTCAGGGCAGTTGTGATGCCATCAGGGAGCAGAGGGCATTGCTGTCAGTGCCAGGGGCCAATTGTTCAGCTTTTGGGCTGGCTGCTGCTTCTCCCTTCAGAGGGTCACTCCAGGTGGGCCTGTGGGGGCCCTGGGAGAAGCCTTGTCAGTGCCTGGAATGGCCACTCCCTTGCAGCCTCTCCCTGGGCATCGGACCAAAGGGTCCCCTGGTTTTCCAAGACCTCCATCAGGTGAAAGTCCAGCTGCCCAGCGGAGACCCTGGGGGGGATGAAGTGCCCATTGGATTGTGCTGCCTTTCTGCTGCTGCTGCTGCTGTGTTGGTTGGCCCCTTTCCTGGCTGAGGGCGGAGGAGTCCCAGGGCCACAGGCAGGACCAGGGCCAAGCGTGTCCCCGGTATCTGGCAGGCAGAGGTGCCTGAATTTGCGCGCCTGGAGAGTGATGGAGCGGGGTGATCCGGGTGGGGTGGCTTTGAGGAAGTGGGCAGGATCCTCTGGACTATAACCTGGCCGCCTTTAGAGACCCCCACTCACTCCTGCCTTGTGGAGGTGGCTCGGGAGTGGGGCCTGGGGGGCTCCGTGCAGCAGTGGCCGCTTGGCTGAAGTGGGGGGGGGGGGCATTTTTGCCTGACGTGTAGCGGTGCATGGCCTCCTCCAGAAGCCATTGCTCGACCCAAATAATCCTGGAGAATTGGGTCCCTTCCCCACTTTCCTTTCCCAGGGAAGCCGTCGAGAAGGGGAGGTATCCCTTTGGTCCAGAAAGAGAAGCCCAACCCCAAGTACTGACTGGGCCTCGATTGCAAGGTGGCATTAACAGAATTTTTGCAAGACGGGGGGTATTTCCCTCTCCCCTCCCCTCCCCTCGTTCTCTGGGAGGGTCCCTTCCGAAGGGCTTCCCTGAGAAATGCAGATGGTCCAGCCCTGGGCTCTTCCTCCTGCCTCCCAAGGCCATTCCCACAAATCCGGACCGGAAGCCAGGCTGCCCTTCAAAAGAGCCCCGAAGAAACGGCCTCTTGGCCCTTGGGCTCCTCTGGGCTGCAGGTCAGGGGGTAGTTTGGCACGCTGGTTGGTGACCTTTGGCAGAGCTGCGGTTGGGGGGTGCAACTTGTGGCTCTTTCATTCTCTCTGGGCCTTCAAGACCCTCATCCGTGTAGTTTCTGAGCGACCAGTGGGGGTCATGAGGGGGGCACAAGGGCTCCCCTCTTTTCTCTGTGGCCGGATCCGGCTGGCGTTGGCAGAGGGGGACTCCGGGGGCCCTGAAGTGGGAGGGCCATGGGGTGAGGTCATCACCCCCCAGAAATTCAGGGGACCTGGTTTAAAGGGGGCCTTAAAGCCAGGCTCCCCCCCCCCCCCGGTAAATGGGGTGAGAGGCCCCTTGTACAACGGCGGTTCTTCTGCTCCTTTTGGGATGGTTGTTATTTTCAATTTGTGGTGTGTTTAATGCCGCCCAGAGTCATCGTGCAATTGGGCAGCCTTACAAAAGAGACAAGCAGATAAAACGGGGCTGCCAAAGCCCAGCTGGCAGGTTCACGCTGCCCCTACTGTGCCACCCCACACCCAGGGCAACCCCTTGTAGGCATCCATGGTCCCCTTGCTGGGCCTCCTTTTGCCCTGGTGGCTCAGGTGGGGGCCACAACCCTGGCCAGCCAAGCAACTCGGCAGGCTGGTCCCCCCACCGGCCAAATCCAAGAGGAGTCCCTGGGAGGGCCAGCCAGGGACTTTGTGGGCCCAGCACTGGTCAAGAGGCTGGTGGCCAGTGCTTCCTCTTGAGGCAGAGAATGCCAGCCTCCCTCCCCCCTCAAGGAAGGCTCAGAAGGTCAAGACCCTGAGCAGCTTCTGCTTTGCCCAGGCTGGCTCCTTCCCTCTCCCCTCCATCGCCCTCCCTCTCCCTGAAGGCGCAGCAGCTGCCCCCTATGTTGGCTCTGGTCTTGGGGGCCTGAGAGACCCCCACCCAGGGCGCATCTGACCGGGAGATCCCGTTGTGTGAGCCCAAGCCGTTGGGCTGCAGTGACCAGGCCAGGTCCGGACACCCGAATGGCTCCCAGCCTCCCTCCTCAGCGTCCCCCGACCAGAGAGCTCATTCCTTGGAGGGGGAGGATTCTGGAAGACCCCCACCCACCCTGGTTCCTCCGCAGCCACACAAGGCCACCCTGTTGCCCAGGCAAGGAGGGGCCGGGGAAAGGAGGAGGAATCAGGAATCGGAGGCTGGGATGAGCCAGCCCCTCCCCCTCCCCTCCCCTCCCCGCCAGGCCCTGGGTGTGGCACCTGGAGCGGATCCCCTGGCACTCATTCGTCTGGCTTAGGGAAAGGGCCCTGGGGAGCCCCTGGGCTGGGCGGCCTGCAAGATTCAGCCTGTCCAGTATTGATTTTACCTATTATTACACTTCAGATTTATGGCCGGCTTTAAAATTGCCATAAGTGGTGAGCTGAGAGGGGGGGAGCAGGGGGGCTCCCTTGTGTCCTTGACAATGGCCTCCCATCCCCGCCCGCTTGCTGAGGGGGGCTGGACCCTTCACTCCCCCCCCCCCGCCACGAAGGGTGCTCCCCATTCCCTTTCCCGCGCCCCCCCCCCCCCCACCAATTGTCGGGGGGGGGGGGATGGGCAGGCCGACCTCCCCCTTCACCTCCTCCTTTAGAGGTATGAATTTGGTGCCCAGCACAGCCGAGACAGACACCTGGCGGGTAACGGTCGGTCCTTCAGAGCTGCAACCAAAAGGAGGCATTGAAATTGAAACATCCGCAGCAGCAGCGGAAATAAAGCCACGGGCCAAATCCGAACTCCAGTAGTCAGGACCCATAAAACCAGGTCCTTGGGATGCCCGTCGTTCACCCTGATGGCTCCCCAAAGGCCAGACCTCCAGGGAGTCCGGAGGTCAGTTTGGGCTGGAGCCAGGCCCTGCCTGCCCCTCCGTGCCAAGCTCCTGGAGCCTTTCTGGGCAACCACCAGGGTGGGTAGGAAGCGGGAGCAGCAGGTCCCGAAGGGCTTGGCCTTCTTCTGGAAAGGAGCCACGGAGCCCATCGTCCCCTGATCTGGATCGGAGGGCTGAGCAGAGACCCTCCCCAGGCCTCCCGAGGGGCTCGCAGTGGTGCCACTTGGCCGGCTGGCCTCCACTCACCCCCACCTGCCCGTGCCCAGAGCAAGCGGGCACCCTCCCCTGGTCACGAGGGGGGGGGGGCAGCAGCCCCAGCTGGCAAGGGGGGCCCCCCCCCCTCCCGCCCAAGGTCTGTGGGTCCCCGGTGGGCTTTGGGGGGGCAGGGCAAGGGGCAAAGGGGAGCATCCTGCCCTCTGCAGTGAAGGCCAGGGCTGCCCGGGGCCACCCACCCTGGGAGGTCAGAAGGGCTATTAAGCCACAGCTTGCCTGGCTAAATTGGGCAAAGACCAAATTGCCTCATGATTTTTATGCTCCAGGCTGGCCGGGCGATTAAGGGAGGATGGGGAGCATCTGTCACTCCACCAGAAAGCCTAATTCCAAACAGCTGGCCTGCTGGTTCTGGGAGGGGCCCACCCTGCATGGCCAGGCTGGCTGTGTGGCCCCTCCCGCTCCGCCAGCCCCTGGCCTCAAAGCAGGGCAGGAAAGCCCACTCAGGCCGCGAGGATGGGGGGAAGGGGGAGGAGCTGCCTGGCTTGCCTTCCTGAGGAATTGGGGGGGGGGGGTCTGCCTTCCAGCTACCCCAGGCGACCTTTGGATTCCTTATTCCCAAACTTTTATCCCAACCACTTCCAGTCAACGCCTCCACGGGAGTTTAAGCAGGTTGAACCCACACAGAGAAAAACGTGGTGAAACAACATGGGTGTGTGTGTGTGTGTGTGTGTGTGTGTGTGTGTGTTTTCGGCTGGAAGGGTTGGCTTGGCCCTGTTGGTGCCCCCCCCCAGCCCAAGCCCCTCCTCCGCAGACAGGGGCCCTCTAGTTCCCCGGTGGCCCCCTTGACTTCATTTCCTGCCCCTTCATCCTCTGTCTGGAACTGCATGGGAAGGGCTGTGAAAGGGGTACCTCGAGGGCATCCCAACCTCTCGCTCTCTGCGCCCTTTGACCTGGAGCCATCGAGGGAGAACTGGGGGGGGGGGCACAGCCCCGTGGGTTCCTCCCGGGAAAGGCTGCCTTGCCGGGGCCGGGCGAGTGAAGCGGCGAGAAAGACGCGGAGGGCAGTAAACGAGGCGCCGGGCCCGCGGAGATGCCTCCCGGGCGGAGGGCAGGACGCGTGTCCACGGCCGGGTCGACGGGGCTCCCAGCAGGCTCAACCCGGGAAGCTCCGAGGCTGCCCGGGGAAGTGGTCCCCGCGGCGGAACAGCGAGTCCGGCCAGGCGGGAGCCGCTTGGCCGGGGCTACTCGGCGCCCACCTGGAGAGGCCCTGGGGAGCCGCTTCTTTTCAGCCGGCGGCCGGGCGAGGCGACCTCCGAAGCGCCCCGGGGAGGCCGTGTCCGCCTTCGCTCGACCCGGGTCCCGCGGTGCTGCTGCGCTGCCCACCTGAGCCGGGGCTCGGCTAAAAGGCGGAGGTGCCGCGGGGAGCCCAGCCTGGCGGTGCGGAGCCTGCAGGGTTAAGGGGAAAAAAAGGGGGGGGGGGTTTCGGGGGGACGTACGCAGCCCAAACCAAACATACCCCCCCCCCAAATATTTAGACAATTCTGCTCTGCACCGTGTGGGGACCAAGCAGCCACAGCGCCTGGCATTCTGGACATTGTAGTCCCAGCCTTGGGGTCAAGAGGGGAAACCTGGGGGCTTCCTTATCAGTCCGCTCCACACTTGCCTTCCCACCCCAGATAATCAAGGGGGGGTGCTGAACTTAGGGAGTAGCAGAAGAGGTCGGGGGGGGCATCCCCCTCCCCCCCAGCTCACTTGTGCTCCCAGCATAAGTGAATATTTAATGGGGAGATTAAAACCCAAATGGCAATTAAAGGTCTTTTGCAGTCGGATGCTATAGCAACCTTGGTGCCACTTGGCAAAGGGCATTAATATTTCAGAGAATAAATAATAGATGGGGAGGGGGCCTGGCTGGCCTTGATCCTGCTCTTCTGCAGAATTCGGGGCTAGGATGGCTGAGAGGCCGTCTGGGAGGGCGGCAGCTGGTGCGGAACCGAGGGAAGAGTGGGGGTCTCCCTGGGGGGGCACCAGGGCTGGCCAATGGGCAAGGGAGGACCTCACTCCTGCTCTGAGGGGGAGGACCCTGCCCAGGAGACCAAGAGAGCAGGGGGCGGGGCTAGTACAAGTGATGGCCTGGGGGAAACACACACACACACACACACACACACACACACACGGAGGAAGTGACCCCCTGAGAGGGCTACCTTGATCCAACCTGGGAGGTGGCCTGGCTGGCTTTAGGGCACAGGAGTGGCCCATGGCCCTGGGGCAAGGGGCAGCCCAGGACAGTCAGGGGGCCAGCAGGGTCCGAGGGTGGCAGATGGGGGGGTGTCTGTCCACATGTCCCCCTGGGCTCCGCTCACTCTCTGGCCCTTCTCTCCTCCTTGCAGGGCGATACCTGGAGCTCTGCCTCTTCCTGCTCGGCTTGGCGGTCCCGGCCTTTGAGGGCTGCCCCAGCGACTGCGTCTGCTACCCATCGCCCATGACGGTCAGCTGCCAGTCGCACAACTTCCTGGCCATCCCGGAGGGGATCCCGGCGGAGAGCGAGCGCATCTTCCTGCAGAACAACCAGATCTCGCTGCTGCTGCGCGGCCACTTCAGCGCCTCCATCGTCACCCTCTGGATCTACTCCAACAACCTGACCTTCATCGACCCCAAGGCCTTCCGTGGCTTCAGCCGCCTGGAGGAGCTGGACCTGGGCGACAACCGGCACCTGCGGGAGCTGGCGGCTGAGACCTTCCAGGGGCTGCTCCACCTCCACGCGCTGCACCTGTACAAGTGCGGCCTGAGTGCCCTGCCGAGCGGGCTCTTCCGGGGCCTGCACAACCTGCAGTACCTCTACCTGCAGGACAACCACCTGGGCTACCTGCAGGAGGACCTCTTCGTGGACCTGGTCAACCTGAGCCACCTGTTCCTGCACGGCAACAAGCTCCGGAGCCTCCAGCCGGACACCTTCCGGGGCCTGGTCAGCCTGGACCGGCTGCTGCTGCACCAGAACCAGCTGCAGAGCGTCCACCGGCTGGCCTTCCACGACCTGCGCCAGCTGACGCTGCTCTTCCTCTTCAACAACAGCCTGGCCGAGCTGCAGGGGGAGGCCCTGGCGCCCCTGGCCGCCCTGGAGTACCTGCGCCTGAATGGGAACCCCTGGAGCTGCGGCTGCCGGGCGCGCTCGCTCTGGGACTGGCTGCGGCGCTTCCGGGGCTCCAGCTCCTCCGTCCCCTGCCAGGGCCCCCAGCCCTTCCACAGCCGGGACCTGAAGGAGCTGCCGGCCGACACCTTCCGGGGCTGCTCGGCCTCCGAGTCCCTGCACCAGACCCACGGGCCCCAGCTGCCCCCCAGGGACCACCCGCCCCTCCTCTCTCCCTCCACGGAACAGGAGGAGGGCACAGCGGGGGGCCACGGCACCCAGTCTGGGCAGCACCCTGGATCCCGCAAGAGCCTGAAGAACTGCACCAAGAGCCGCAACCGGAGCAGCCGACCAGCCTCCCGGGGCCCCTGGAAGAGCGCCGAGGAGGCGCAGGACCTGAAGCACCAGCCCGACCTGGGCCGGCTACCCAAGCCGAAGGGCAAGTGCCCCCGGGCCCCCGTGCTGCCCCCCAGTGGGGTCCAGCAGGCTGCGGGAGGGGGCCGGAGCTCAGGGGGCCGGGCCACGCTGACCCTCCATGCTGCTGTCCTGGTCTGGACCCTGGCCTGGGGGGCGATCTTCCGCTGACCGGGACCGCCTACGCTGACCCTCCGCTCTTGAGCACCAAGGAATACTCTTCCCCCCCCCCCGGGGAGGGCTCGGCCGTGTGGGGCAGCCTCTGCCACCTGCCTGCCCCCCAGCCCAGTTGGAGGCTGTCCAGGGCAAACCAGGCGTGGGATTGCTCAGTCGGGACTGCCCTGCGCCCTGGGTGTGAGTGGCGTGGCGTGGGGGGTTAGGAGCCATGCCAGCAGCCCCCCCCCCCCGCACCGGCGCCCAGCTCAGCTCCCAAAGAAAGGAAGGCACGACTGTCCCTGCCCCTCCCCAGCCGGCCTGAAGGGGCCCATCCTAAGCAGGGCTGCAGACTCTGCCCCTCC
>NW_020718977.1:0-16248 GCF_900518725.1 Notechis scutatus
CATGGAGGAGCCACGTGGAGGAAGGAGGAGCGTTCTTCAATTATAACTCAGCCTGTGAGAAGGAAGGACTGAAGCACCTCCCACTCTCTCTGGATGCTCTACGCAGTTCCACGAGAAGAGGCGTATCAGGTAAGAACCAACGCCCAACCTACACAGGGGGGGAAAAAGAAAAAGAAACAAAACCAAAAGATGTTAGAAGAACAACACAAAAGATTGGAATTAGAATTACAGAAAGAACCACAAAAAACTTTAAAATATCAAATGGAATTAATAAAACATAAATTGAATCTGCTATATAAAGAAGAATTGGCACAAAAAATTAAAAATGCAAAAGAGAATTTCTTTGAAAATGTGAATAAACCTGGAAGATGGCTGGCATACAAATTGAAAACATAGGAAGAAAATAAATTGATACATAGATTAGTAGATGAGAAAGGAATTTTATATCACCAAAATGAGGACAAAAATAATTCAAGATTATTATGAAAAGTTGTATAAGCAGGAGAAAGTTTCAGAAGAGAGAATTAAACAATATTTGGAAAAAGCAGATCTACCAAAAGTACCAGAAACAGTGAAAGTTATGTTGAATGAACAGATATCAATGATGGAACTGTCAGAAGCGATTAAGAGGCAAAAGAATAATAAAACACCAGGACCAGATGGGCTGCCGGCAGAATTTTATAAAAATTTACAAGATACTCTAGGCCCCTCAATATTGAAAGTTTATAATGAAGTATTGTTCGAAGCAAAGGTACCAAATTCGTGGATGGAAGCAAACATTACTCTTATTCCGAAAGAAGATTCAGATTTAATGCAGATAAAAAATTATAGACCCATATCTCTACTGAATGCTGATTATAAAATATATGCTTCAATAGCAGAGAGGCTGAAAAGGTTTTTGAATGAATTTATACATCCAGATCAAAATGGCTTCCTAACTAAGAGACAGATTGGGCATTGGTATAATTACCTGAGAACGCCCTTTCTATCTACGCTGCAAGAGAGCCCAGGATGGGTATGACTCCTCCCTTTGATGTCATCGAACTGAGTCTGCCACTGTATTATTAAAAAGCCAGCCCCTAGCTGGCTCCCCCAGCTTTTAGGCAAAGATACTTGACAGACGTAACATGTCTCTGGAAAACAAACAGTGAAAAAGGATCCACACCCGCCGCCCCCCAAGACGTCTGGTATGAGAGTGGGGCTGGGCTCTCTTGCAGCATAGATAGAAAGGGCGTTCTCAGGTAATTATACCAACGCCCATTCTCATCCACGCTGCGATGAGAGTCCAGGATGGGACATACCAAAGCCTTCATGTCCACTGGAGGGCCATTGTCTGGTCCATTCACTCCAACTGTGGGATGACCTTCTGTAGCACCCTTCATCTAAACGCTGCTTCCAGAGGCAAAGGAATCCAGGCGATAATGCTATAAATGACGGAGATGCCCAGGTAGCTGCCCTGCAGATCTCTTCAAGAGACACCTGAGTGGCCCAGGCAGCAGAAGTCTCAGCACTTCCAGTGGAGTGGGCTGTTAGTGTCATGCCCCTGGTGGAGACTGACTCTGAGGGAGAGGAGGAACAGCCGACAGGAAGTGTGGCTCCGGAGATTGTGGAGGAGGCTGGGGAAGGGCAGAGGCCAGTTGGACAGTCAGAGGAGGACCCAGGCCCATCCCCTCTCCATCCTAGGGCACACAGGGAGGAGAGGATAAGGGAGAGACGTGGTCTACTAGGGAGGAGAGGGCCTTGATCCTCTTCATGGGCTGCAGCTGTGACAATTGGATAAGAGGATGGACATGCGTACGGGGGGCAAGTGCTGGAAACAAAGCGTGGAAATATCTCTACTTTATTGTTCCTCTCTGAGTTTGGCGTCTTTCCCAGTGTGTGTTCTGATATCTGTGGATGTCTTCAAGCCCTTATCTTGCCTGGTTTGTGTTGTTTTTTACTCTTTATAATTTAAACGGCATTTCCTCCTTCTTGTAACTACTCATGTGGGAGTTTTTTTTTGTCTCCAGTCAAGGATATTTGGAGCTTGGAAGCAAAGTGAAGAAATAAAAAGGGCTTTACCTGTTTTTTGTGACTGTGTTTATTTTGTATCCCACCCTGGGTCATCACAGTTAGTTTCTTGGGCACCGGCAGGGACAAAGTCTGGTAGGCCTTGAAAATACATGACCTAATCCATCTACCTATGGTAGGGGAAGAAGCCTTGCTCCCCAAGGAAGTTGGTTGGAAGGTCACAAACATGACTTCAGTTCTTCGAAAGGCCACAGGACATTTGATGTAAATATGTAGGGCCCTCCTTACATCTAACGTATGCCACATATGCTCCAACTCATGGTGTGGCTTGGGACAGAAATCTGGAACCACTATGTCTTGTGCCCGATGAAACCAAGTATTTACTTTAGGAACAAAGGTAAGGTCTAACCGTAGAACCACCCTATTCTCATGAAAAATGCACAAGTCTTGTCTAACTGACAGAGCTGCTAGTTCAGACACCCTCCTGGCCGATGTAATGGCCACTAAAAAAACTACCTTGATGGTCATAAATTGAAGCGACACAGATTGGACATAAGGCCAAATAACTTTTACAGGACAACATTGATGACAGAGCCACCACCTGACGGCGGAAATTGCTAGGGGTGAGTCCTTGATCTAGCCCATCCTGAAGGAACATTAACACCTCTGCAAAAGATGCAGAGACGGGATCTCGGGCTGTCTTTGAACACCAATTGCAGAAGACCTGCCAGGTGGCATTGTTCTGTCTCACCTTTCTTCTTTCTCAAAAGATGAAAGATTACAAACTCATACAAACACAGGCAGGCAGGCTGGCTCGGACTTCACAGAGTTAATTCTTTGGAACTGGTAACGTCCTTGGCATTCCAACACGCTCTGCCTGACAAGTCCGAACTGATAACAAGTAAAAAGCTACTTACAGAAAATTACAAGGCAGACCACAAAAATCATTCACAAAGAAAACCTGAAATAAGATCAAACTTTGTCCCGTACAAAGTTCCAGCCGACAACACACCCACTTTTATCCCCTGTGGGGTGTGGCTCAATGACTCAGCTCAATCTCTGACCCTCCCACGCCTCCTACGTTGCTGCTCACATTTCTCCCTACGACGCTGCTTAGGATCAAGCCAACATTCTTCCTCTTGGCTCCCTGTCAGCGGCTGCTCCGATATGCCTTCCTCCTGATTAATCTCAGGCTGTTCCTCTCGGTTGTCTGATGAAACCTGAGGCATTATCAGGGAGGACGGCATTGCCAGAGAGGAAGGTCCTGGGGAGGAAGGCATTCCCAGTTCCTCCTCCTCATCTTCCAAGTCCTCTTCCTCTAACAGCACAGGCTTGGGAATCGGAGCCACAACATGGCATTGTAGATGTGAATAGTAGAAGGCTTGCGGGAAGCCTGGATAGTCTCTTATCACCCTGTCAGGGAGATTGGAATCCCTCAGAGATTGCCGTTCAAGCGCCATACGGCCAAGCGGAACCACTGAGGGTCCGGGTGGAGTAAGGCTCCCTGGTGGAGCGAGATACTGTTGGCCGGGATCCTCCACGGCTGGGCTACAGACAGATTCACCAGATCGGCGAACCAGGGTCTCCTGGGCCAATGGGGTGCCAGAAGTATTACCTCCGCCTTTTCCTTCAACATCTTCCGAATGACCACCGGAATGATAGGAAGAGGGGGGGAAGTGTAGAGACCTGGGGGCCATTTGCTCCGAAGCGCGTTGGTCCCCTCCACTCCCTGGGTTGGAAATCTGGTGAAGGATCTACTTACCTGTGCGTTTTCGGGAGTGGCAAAGAGGCTGGTGGTCCGAACCTGTGAGACAGATCTAGAAACAAGGACAGGTGGAGGCTCCACTCCGATTGGTCAACCTTGGACTGACTCAGCCAGTCAGCCTGAGTGTTGCCGACCACCCGAGATGTGGTCCACCCTGATGGAAAGGTGTCTCTCCGCCCACCACCCCAGGCATTTGGCTTCCCTCAAGGCCCTGGACCTGGTCCCCCCATCTGTTGACATGTGCCTTTGCGGCCACATTGTCTGTCATGATCAACATGTGGCCACCTGTCACTCTGTTCCAGAAATGCTTCAGGGCCAGGAAAATGGCCTTGAGCTCTAGCCAATTTATGGGGCAGACCTTGTCTACCTGAGACCAACTCCCCTGGGCTATCTCGCCGGCTAGATGGGCTCCCCAGCCCTGAAGACTGGCATCTGTGGTGAGCAGGATTCTGTCTGGTTCCTTTAAGGGATGTCCTTTCCAGACTGCCAGATTGCCACCACCGAAAGGATCGAAGGACCTGTGGAGGAACCAGAACCCTGATGGAAGTGTGGCTGGTCCCTGCCCGTTGAAAAGGCAGCAGGAACAACTTCCGGTTTGCTCGTTGTCGGAGTTGGAGCGGATCCGCGATTGTGCGTGGTTTTGCTTCAAGCTAACTTGCTGGAGGGTCCCAATCGTAACCAGAACCACCCTGGAGGGTTGGTGAAGAAAGGGGGAATTGCCTGGAGGGTTGAGGGGAGCCGCAACTCCCCTGACAGAAAAAAACCCTTCCAAAGGCAAACGGTAGTGGTGGTCCTAAAATGGCCACCACGAAGATGAAGAACAGCCCGGGAAACTAAGTTTGTGATGGAGAGGAAAAGTAGCAAGCGGAGTGCAAACCAGGCAAAATGCATGGATTTTGTGGTACCCTGGTATTAAAAATAAAGGACTATATTGGAGGAAAGTGTGTGCAAGCTGCGACCAAAGAAAGTGAGAAGGAAATTGGATTTTATAAAATTGGCTTGAATTACTGTATTGGATTAATTTGGAGGAGAAAATTTAAACGAAAATATTTGAACACAACAAAGGTTTAGAAATTAAACTAGATAACTATTGGATTATGGGCACTCAAAGGGCATAACTAAATGCTGAAATTGAGTGTGTGGAAATGGAAAAAAATAATAGCTAATGATTAAAATTAATGAATTTAATAAAAGTACTATATAGTAAGTTAAAGTTAAGGAAGGAGTGGACAGTGAAAAAGGCTCAAGAGTGCCACCTGATGGTACAGGAAAACTTTAGTGATTTTTTTTTTAAGTGGTTGGTCTTTCTAAGAAATTGGACCTTGGAACTTAAAAGAAAGTAAAAGAAACTCCATTATAAAAAACAAAAACCCTGGAAAGTGATATTAGAATACTACAAAGGGGAAGATATTTGAAAATATTGGCATAGAACCACCCGGTGAGTGTGGGAAACAGTTAGGAAAGGGCCACTTGAAAATTTGGAACAAAGATTTAAGGACATTGATTGTTGAAAATAAACTTAAAAGATACTGGCTGAAATAATATACTGGACTTTGGGACTGAATACATAAATTAGGGAAGAGGAAAAGAAAAAAGGAGAAGATACAATGGAGGAATTATTGGTTGAAATGAGAGCGGACTTGCAAGACATAAGGGAAACGATGAAAACTAGATTTGAAATGTGTAATTACATATTACAGAAATTAGAAATGGCGACCCAGCATGTAGAAGATTGCAAATCAGAGGGGGAGGAGTTTAACAAAGAAGACAGCTTTGAAGAACAAAGGGATCAACAATTACTTAAACAGGGGGGAAAAGGAATTAAAATTAAAAATGTGAGGTCTGATGTGATAATAAAAGGGAAAATGGTTTGGAAAATGGAAAAAAGGAGAGGGAAAAAGCTGATAAGGGAAGTTCAAAAGAAAAATCGAAAGAGGGAGGGAGAAAAAGTTAATAATTGGAATGAGAAATGGAGAGGAATAAGAACGGGGAAAAGGGGAATTAAAAGAAAGGACCAGAAAATAAAAAGAAACAGGAAGCAAACAAGGATGAAAAGGAACTATATTGTTAAAAGAGCGAGAGACAAAGGGTGAAATTTAAAAAAGAGGATAGGAAAGAGATTCCGCAAGGTAATAAGGTGTGACATAAATGATTAAGTATAGAAAATAAATAAGTATGTAACTGATGTGATTTTTTCCTTTTAGTTTCTTTCTTTTCTTCTTTCTCTTTCCTGTTATTAAAGAATTATTGCTATACTAGACATGAAATTTAATGGAATAAATATGGAATTGGGAATTTATAATAAAAATATCATATGTTGATGATTAACGATGTATAATAAAAGGGGGGAAGATGAAATGAGAACTATTATGGAAGGATTGATATCAGTTGCTATAATTAATTGATTAGACTATTATTTTTGTAATGTATAGATGATTGATAAGGTGATTGAGAAAATGTAATGCGGAATCTGACAAAAAAAGTATATATATATATATATATATATATATATATATATATATATATATATAATGTGTGTGTGTGTGTGTGTGTTATATAGTAATTAGGGAGATGGTATTAAGGTAGATTGAAGGTGGCTGGCTCAAATTTATAATCAGAGGGGACAATTTTGAATTAAACTAAGGATTGATAAAATTGCAAATATGACAGATAAAGGTCATTTGGGAAATGAATATAGAAATGAGATGAGAATTTTAAATAACATTGTAAAATAAGATATGAGAATACTCTAATGAATGAAATAAGTTACAATATGAATTGGAATTGGATAAGTTTAATACTTAATACTAATAAGGTTAATGTGATATGAAATTAAACAAACAAAATGAATAGGTAAATATGGTCATGTTTGTATTGTATTGAAACCCGGAACCATACTGCTTGCCAAATGAGATTTTTTTATTTAAAAAAAAAAATCGAGGAAATTGAATAATGAAATTAAGTATGTCTAACTCAGCGATCACCAACTGGTAGGCTGTGGAAAAATTTTGGTGGGCCGCAGAAGAAATGGCCCCCCAAAGCAATTAATCTGAGCCATGCAGTTCTTGCGCCTCCCGGCTCTCCGAGGGACCCTGGAGTCAGGCCCCTGAGATGCACGTGCCAACCAGCTCCTACGCCCGGAGGCGGCGGCAACAGTAGTCCACTCCCCCAGCGCCCACTGCCAGCTCTTCCCCATTAGTTCTCTAGCTTTGAATTGCTCCTGGCTCTCTTTCCTCCCCCCCTCGCCCACATGCAGGCAGGAAAGGAAAGGGAGATGGAGCCGTGCACACATCTCCCCTTTTCCAGCCATTGCTGCCTCTCCCAACATCGAAGCCTCGGAAACGCAGGCAAAGCCGCCGCAGCGGTAGCATCCTGATTTTCCTTAGCATGCACGGTTAGTTAAGAATCGCCCTACCCAGAGAAGGAAGTGGTGCTGGAGGAGGAGGAGGAGGCAGTAGTGGAGAAGCAAGCAACTCAGGGCACTACCGCTGTGGCGGCTTTGCCTGCGTTTCTGAGGCTTCGATGTTGGGAGAGGCAGCAAGGGCTGGAAAAGGGGAGAGCTGTGTACGGCTCCGGCTCCCTTTCCTTTCCTGCCTGCACGTGGGCGGGGGGGAGGAAAGAGAGAGAGACGGGAGCAATTCAAAGCTAGAAAACTAATGGGGAGGGCTGACAGTGGGCGCTGGGGGAGGGGACTGTTGTTGCCGCCGCCTCCGGGTGCCCCGAGGCCCCTCAGCTCAGACACACACACACACACCGCCCGCTCTTCTGTCTCTTTGGAAGGTGCCAGGTAGGCGGAGGCTTACAGCCCAGAACATTTTATTTTGTTATCATTAAGCATTTACATTTTTTAACAAGTAAGTGTGTGTGTGTGTGTGTTTGTGTGTGTATATTTGTTTTCGTAGATTTTCACGGGTACAGGTATGTAGGTCTAGGTGTGTTTGGGTCTTTTCCTGTGTAAGAGTATCTTGGTGACGTTTCGGCGAGGTCCCACTCGCCATCCTCAGGCTGGTGCTTTCGGGACCTCGCCGAAATATCGCCAAGATACTCTTAATCTTACACGGGGAAAAACCCGAACACACCTAGACATATCTATATCTATATCTATATCTATATCTATATCTATCTATCTATCTATCTATCTATCATCTATCTATCTATCTTTGGTTATTTGGGTTTTCTCCCAGGTAAAATTGGAAGTATCTAGGCGACGTTTCGATGAAGTCTCATTCATCATCTTCAGGCTTGTGTCTTCGGCTTTGTGCTTCTCGGAGTAAGCTTCTCGGAGTAAGATGATGAATGAGACTTCATCGAAACGTCGCCTAGATACTTCCAATTTTACGCGGGAGAAAACCCGAATAACCAAAGATCCACATACAAATACCCGCGAAAACCTCAGATAGATAGATAGATAGATAGATAGATAGATAGATATGTACACACACACACACACACACACACACATAATTTATATTTAACATAAAAAATATATTAAATATATTAGCTTTTTAAAAAAAATCGTATTAGTGGTCCTCGGGATTTAAAAGTATGAGTTTGGTGGTCCCTGAGATCCAAAAGGTTGGTGACCCCTGGTCTAACTGATATAGTGAGAGAGGAGACAGTATTGAAATGTTGAAAATAAGGAAGGATTTTGACTTAATATGAATGTGGATATTAAGAGATTATTAAGATTGCTTATACTAAAATGTATGATATATTGATGCCACAGAGTTAATGTATTGTTGTGTATGTATAGATTGAAATAAAAAGCTTTTATTTAAAAAAAGGCAGCAGGAACCATTGAAGAGCCAGGGCATGGAGACGGGGCCACGGGACGATGCCAATGCAGGAAATCTTTTTCCCGAGGAGCTTGGACAGGTGAGACAAGGGGACTGTGTGTTGCCATTGAGGCTCTCCCCACAATCCAGGGAGAGAAAAACCTTGCAGAGATGTATCAATGATTGCACCGAGATGAAGTCTGTTCGTTGGAAATAGATGGCTTTTCTTGAAGTTGATAGAAAAACTGTGGTCTTGTAGGAACTGCAATGTGGTGTGGAGGTCGTGATGGGCGGAGTGTATCAATGCCGACTGAATCAGGATGTCGTCAGGGAAACACTGGACCCTCACCTGTATCGCCCAAAGCGAAACCACCAAAGCTGCCAAGATCTTGGTGAAGACCCTGGGGGCCGATGAAAGCCCGAATGGCAGGGCCCTGTACTGGAAATGTGTGTTCTGGTAACAGAAACGAAGAAACTGGCAGTGATGGGGCCAGATAGGAATATGGAGGTATGCCTCCGTGAAGTCTATGGAAGAGATCGCCCTCCTGAACATTCTCTAGCATTCAATGCAAGGTCTGCATCTTAAAATGCCTGTATGGGATGAACCTGTTCAAAAACTTGAGGTCGAGAATGGCTCGCCACCCCCGAGGCCTTTGGGATCACGAAGAGCCAAGAGTAGAAGCCTAGCCCTCGTTGATCCACTGGAACCAGTTGTATGGCCCTTATGTCCACAAGGTGTTGGATGGCCGATTCCATAATGGCCAGTTTGGAACTGTTCTGAGATAATGGGCAGCAAACAAAAAATCGTGAGGGTGGGGAGAGGAAATCAAGTCAGAGACCTGACCTCAACGTCCTGAGCACCCAGATGTTGACTCCTCCCATCTGGAGGCGAAGGCCAAACGACCTCCAATGGGGGTGAGAAAAAGCATTCATTTGGAGCGTCGGAATGAACGACCTCCTCCTCGAAAGGGCCGTTTACCGGTAGCTTGCTGTTGTCTGCTTGCAGCCTCTGGTCGTTGCTCCTGACGAGGAGTGAACACTCTGGCCCCGCAAGAAATGAGTGTTAGACTGAGGTCAGAAAGAGGAGGGTCGGTAGTACAGAGCGGGACGATACTCCAACTTCTTTCCCACAGAACAGAGGACCTTTCTCTTGTCCCTGGTTTCCACCAAGTATGGCTCCAGGGTGTCGCCGAACAGCTTTTCTCTGGCGCATGGGGCCAATGTCAGCTTCCATTTACGGCAGGAGTCAGACTGCCAATTTCGCAGCCAGAGGAGTCTCCTCGCCGCCACCGAGGCCATGGCTCTTGAGGCAAACTTAGCCAAATTTAATGTGCCGTCCGCCATAAATTCTGCCGCCGCAATGATCTTGTTCAGACCTTGATGTGATCTGAAATCGGTGGTAGATAGCCTATCTTGTAGCTGGTGCAGTCAGCACAGTGAAGCCCTCATAAAAAACAAAGCTGCTGTAGAGGCTCAGACAGCCCAAGCCGCTGCCTGGTGGGTGCGTTTGAGTGCCTGTTCCGACCTCTTGTTCTCCGCCTTGAGGACATCTTCTGGCTCAGTGTGTGGTGCCTGATGTAGAGAACGAGGCTACCACTGAAGCATCCACAGAAGGTACTAGGAGAGCATTGGCCAAGGAAGGGCTGACGTTGTAAAAATGCCTGTCATGTGATGAAGGCTTAGGCCCCGCACCAGGAGATGCACACTGCTCCTTTACTAAATCCAGGAATAACAGAGGGGATGGAAGAACCTCTGTGTAGACCACTGGTTTGGAGAAAAGGGAGTCACCATGACTAGAAGAAGCTACTTGGGGCTCTGGAGCCACTTCCTCCAGACTTAATTGGGTGGTGACTAATGCCTTGTGCAGGAGCAGCTTAAACAAAGATGGTTTAAAAACCGCTGAGGGTGGTTGATCCCCTTCTCCTCTGATAAATTAGGGTCACTCATCTCACCCTCCTCTTCCTCTGACATGGAGGAATGACTGCTCTGAAGGGTTTGTATAATCCCTTTCCTCATCCTCACCCCAATCCGATTGGCTGGATGGGCAACTGAAAACCCCTCTGAGATGGGACCCCTTGGGAGTAAGCAGGGAACAAGGACTGACACCCCCCCCCCAAGGGGCAGAGTAGTTGTTGGAACCCTTCAGCCAGACCCTGCCTGATGGCCACTGAAACCATGTCCCTAATATCATCAGGACTGCTACCTGATGGGTGGTTCCCTGGACGCAGGCCTGCAGCAGTAGGAGTGAAGGTTGCCTCAGGCCTAGGCCTATGGCCTCCTTGGATCATCTGACCTAGGGGGTGGGAGGAACTAGGACCCCAGGCAGCCTGTCTAAAGTTGGGCCCAGACCTGCTTAAGTCCTGGTGCAAAAACTCTTCCTCCACCCTCTCTGGAGACCAAGCTTGAAGATGGCTGGTAGAGCTAGTTTCAGCCTCCCCCACCCTGGCCATAACCTCTGGGCAAACCTGCAATTCCCCTGCCTGGGAAGATTGTTGCATCCAGCTTCTCATCTGCTCCAGAGTCCTAGCAAACTGTTTTTCCAAAGCAGCATGCCTTCGTTTCTCAGCCCTGAGTTCAGATTTGGATGTCTTTTTGGGGGCCAAGGCCTTGGCCCTGATCTTTGCTGCAGCCTCTCTTTTTTTGCTGAATGGCCTCTTTGTCTTTTCCTCTTCCTCATTGGAGCCTGAGAACCCTGTGTTTCTTCCAGTCCAGTGAGGTCTGACTGGGCCATTTCGCTCTCCATAATCGCCAACAGGACCAACACAAGAGGTGCTGGGAGCTTTCCCTGTGAGAGTGCCGCCTGTTGCGTGGGCCAGGTGAGCAGGATCAGCTGTGAGGCCCCCAGTAATGGTTGGTGCTGCATACAAAATGGCCAACAGCCACTCAAAATGGCCACTCGCCACTGGCCCTAAAAGGACTTCGTTGTCTCACTCGCTCCTTAGGCTCTCGACAGGCCCTAAGCGATCAAAAACACTTCTCTTGCTATCAGCAGAGAGGCGGTGAAACAGAGCTCCGAAAGTCAGCTGTGGAGCAGCCATCCAAAACATTTGGGAATCTGTGTGGGAGGCTAGCTGAGCACTCCCTGGGCTCGCAGCTCCCCAGAAAGGCAGCGCCGAAGTCTCAACACTGCAGGAAAGCGGATCTCCGCTCTCCTCGTGGCACAGCTCAAACAGAGCCCTGGGAGCTTTGTCAAAGCTATTTTTCTGCTTCTCTGTTGATTTAGAAGTTCATTTTAGCTTTTTTTGCTCTTTTTCCTATCCAGAGACACTAGCTCTTTGACAAGAAGCTGAGTCAAAAGCTGGGGGAGCCAGCTAGGGGTTGGCTTTTTATACAGTGGCAGACTCAGCTCGATGACATCAGAGGGAGTCATACCCATCCTGGACTCTTGTCGCAGCATGGATGAGAATAAAAACAATATGAGAATGATTTAAAATACATTGGAATATTATGAAGCACATCCTGGAAAACAAATGGTGTTGATTTTTCTGGATGCGCAGAAAGCATTTGATAATGTAAACTGGCAATTTATGTTGTTACAACTAAAAGTTATGGACTTTGGTGAGAGATTTATTAACATGATTAAGGCAATATATCATAAGCAAAAGGCAAATGTAATGGTAAATGGAGATATGACAGAGAATTATAACATAAAAAGGCACAAGGCAAGGATGTTATCCCCTTTATTTTTTATATTAACATTAGAAGTGTTAAATAGAAATATCAGACAAGATAAAGAAATTAAAGGTATGGAGATAAGAAAGGAAGAGTATAAGTTACAGGCATTTGCAGATGATTTGGTTTTCATTCTAGAGGATCCACAAGAAACTGGACTTAAATTAAAAAAATAGAAGAATATGGGGAAGTTGCAGGATTGAAATTAAAGAAAAAATAAAATATTAGTTGAAAATATTACAGATATACAGAAAAAAGAGCTAATGACAATGATAGTTAAGAAAGTTAAATATTTAGGTATTCAATTAACAGCAAGGTGTGTAATGATTAAAGAATATATCATACATTTCGGCAACAAATTAAACTGGATTTGGAGAAGTGGAAAAATCTGCAGTTGTCATTGATGAGAAGAATAGCCACTATAAAAATGAGTATCTTGCCAATATTATAATATTTATTTCAAACAATATCAATAAAACTGGAAAAATACTTTGAAGAATTAAACAAAACAATATTAAAATTTATTTGGCAAGGGAAAAAAGCAAGGATAAGTTTGAAAATGTTGCAAGATTCTAAAAACAGAGGTGGTTTTGGGCTACCAGATTGGGAATTGTACTACCAGGCTTCGATACTTGGGTGAAAGAATGGATTGGCTTGAGGAATAAAAGACTATTGACCTTGGAGGGACATGATCTCCAACTGGGTTGGCATGCTTTTTTATGGTATGGAAAAAACAAAATACATAGCTATTTCCAAAGACACTATATTAGGAATGCATTATTATTAGTATGAGAGAAAATTAAAGTACAACACTATTTGAAAATACCAGTCTGGCTCTCCACAATGGAGGCATTGATTTACCCAAATATTATTGATATGATTACCAGATATCAAGATAGTTTGAATGAAAAGGGGGAACTTAAAACCAAACAGGAACTGAGTGATCAAGGGAATGAGATAACATGGTGGTCATATCTGCAGATACAATCTAGATATGAGAAGGATGTTAAAATGTATGGTTTTTACAAAGAACTAACAGAAATAGACCAGTTGTTAACAGGGACAGATGAAAAAATACTAAAGAAATTACAGAGCTACTTATTAAGTAGTAAGATGAAAGATGAACAAGTAAGAGAGACAATGATAGTATGGGCTAAAACTTTTGGCTATCCCATTGAGTTAGACAAGTAGAATGTTATTAGCATATATGTTACTACTTTTTTTCTCTCTCTTTTCTTTTGTAAAATGGTATGCCCGGACAATACACTGTATTCAAAATGTTTATATATAAATAAATCAAATCATGGACTGATAAAATATCATATTTGAAAGATATTTGGCAGTTGTAAGCCTCCAAACAGCAGCTAAGCATGAAGAACCACCACAAGCGCGAGCACAAAATTCATCTGCTCAACTCACCTGGGAGCAACCCAGTATCATGTAAGTACTGTGGCAGTGTGCATGTGTCCTGCATATGGGAAAATCTGCAGAGCATGTGGGAGACCAAATCATTTTGCAGGTGTGTGTCTCTCAAGTAAAATGTACCACTACTATTGTTATTAGCATATGTGTTACTATTTCTTTTTTCCTCTTCTATTTTCTTTTGTAAAATGATATGCCCTGACAATACACTGTATTCAAAATGTTTTTTTAAATAAGTTTTATTAAGTTTCCAAATTTGAACAATTAGAAAAAAAGTGAAATACTTAGGGATACAAATGACAGCTAGATGTGGAACACTTAAAGAAAATAACTATGACAGATTATTACAACAGATTGCAACAGATCTAGAAAAATGGAAAAATCTACAACTATCCTTAATAGGTAGAATAGTGACAATTAAAATGAACATACTGCCAAAAATATTGTATCTGTTTCAAATTTTATTAAGTTTCCAAATTTTAAAAAACAAAACTTTATACACTGTTATCAACATCAAGACATCTTTTACATTTCCTCAGTTTTCAGTATATGTATTTACCTATTCCTTTACCATTGCATCTTACTCTTACTATAAATCAATATCTTTTATCCTTACATCTCAATCTTCTCCATGGTATATTTACATATTTACATGTTCCATCATTCTTTTCCTAATTGCCATTTTATTTTATTTTTATTTCTAAACCACTCATACCAGGCATCCCAGGCCCTATAATAAATTGAATCTTCTCTTTTATTTTCATCGTTAGCCTGTCCATCTCTATACAATCTATTATTTTTTTAATAACCATGCCTTCCGGTGGAACCCTTTTTTCCTTGCAGAGTTGTGTGTACAAAATCCTTGCAGCTGTTAATATATGTAACATAATATATCTATCTGTTTTATTGCATTTTTGTGTTATTATACCTAATAAAAAAGTTTCCGGATTAAATTCAATTTTCTGATTCGTGATTTCTTCTATCTATTGTCTAATTGTATTCCAATATTTTTTCACTTCCTGGCATGTCCACCAGGTATGAAAATACATTGCTCAAAAAAATAAAGGGAACACAAAAATAAGACACCCTAGATCGGAATGAATGAAATATTCTTATTAAATACTTTGTTCATTACATAGTTGAATGTGCTGACAACAAAATCACACAAAAATTATCAATGGAAATCAAATTTAGCAACCCATGGAGGTCTGGATTTGGAGTTACACTCAAAATTAAAGTGGAAAAAAACACTACAGGCTGATGTCATGTCCTTAAAACAAGTCAAAATGAGGCTCAGTAGTGTGTGTGGCCTCCACGTGCCTGTATGACATCCCAACGCCTGGGCATGCTCCTGATGAAGTGGCAGATGGTCTCCTGAGGGATCTCCTCCCACACCTGGACTAAAGCATCCCCCAACTCCTGGACAGTCTGTGGTGCAACGTGGCGTTGGTGGGTGGAGCAAGACATGATGTCCCAGATGTGCTCAACTGGATTCAGGTCTGGGGAATGGGCGGGCCAGTCCATAGCATCAATGACTTCGCCTTGCAGGAACTGCTGACACACTCCAGCCACATGAGGTCTAGCATTGTCGTGCATTAGGAGGAACCCAGGGCCAACCACACCAGCATATGGTCTCACAAGGGGGCTGAGGATCTCATCTCGGTACCTAATGGCAGTCAGGCTACCTCTGCAGAGCACATGGAGGGCTGTGCGGCCCCCTAAAGAAATGCCACCCCACACCATTACTGGCCCACTGCCAAACCGGTCATGCTGGAGGATGTTGCAGGCAGCAGAACGTTCTCCACGGTGTCTCCAGACCCTGTCACGTCTGTCACATGTGCTCAGTGTGAACCTGCTTTCATCTGTGAAGCGCACAGGGCGCCAGTGGTGAATTTGCCAATCTTGGTGTTCTCTGGCAAATGCCAAAAGTCCTGCATGGTGTTGGACTGTAAGCACAACCCCTATTTGTGGACATCGGGCCCTCATACCACCCTCATGGAGTCTGTTTCTGACCGTTTGAGCAGCCACATGCACATTTGTGGCCCACTGGAGGTCATTTTGTAGGGCTCTGGCAGTGCTCCTCCTGTCCCTCCTTGCACAAAGGCAGAGGTAGCGGTCCTGATGCTGGGTTGTTGCCCTCCTACGGCCTCCTCCATGTCTCCTGATGTACTGGCCTGTCTCCTGGTAGTGCCTCCATGCTCTGGACACTACGCTGACAGACACAGCAAACCTTCTTGCCACAGCTCGCACTGATGTGCCATCCTGGATGAGCTGCACTACCTGAGCCACTTGTGTGGGTTGTAGACTCCGTCTCATGCTACCACTAGAGTGAAAGCACCACCAGCATTCAAAAGTGACCAAACCATCAGCCAGAAAGCATAGGAACTGAGAAGTGGTCTGTGGTCACCACCTACAAAACCACTCCTTTATTGGGGATGTCTTGCTAACTGCCTATGCTTTCCACCTGTTGTCTATTTCATTTGCACAACAGCATGTGAAATTGATTGTCAATCAGTGTTGCTACCTAAGTGGACAGTTTGATTTCACAGAAGTGTAATTGACTTGGAGTTACATTGTGTTGTTTAAGTGTTCCCTTTTTTTGAG
>NW_020718978.1:0-16239 GCF_900518725.1 Notechis scutatus
TTGAAACCGGTCCCTGGTACAAAAAAGGTTGGGGACCACTGCCCTATTGCACTGTCCTGAAAGGAGGAGTTGAAACAGTTTATGTCCAGGTGTCAGGGGTATATAGATATTTTCTCAGTCCTCCTTTTGACCCACATAATATATGATCTTTTATGGAAGGCAGGCTGATTGCAATTTTCTTTCTGAAATCTTAAAAATCCATTACAGTCTGTACCTGTCCTATTTGGTTCCTGTAACAAACCAGACAGCTATAGAACAGAGGTGGTATTCAGCAGGTTCTGGGCAGTTCTGGAGAACTGGTAGCAGAAATTTTGAGTAGTTTGGAGAACCGGCAAATACCACCTCTGACTGTCCCCACCCCTATCTATTCTCTGCCTCTTGAGTCCCAGCTGATCGTCTGGGTCTTCTTTTGTTGCCTTGCACAGGAGAACAGAGCTGGAAAACAGGTTAGTGGGAGGGGGACGAAATGGGATTTTGCAGTAACCTTCCCCCAGGAGTGGGGAGGGAATGGAGATTTTACAGTATCCTTCCCCTGCCATGCCCACTAAGCCATGCCCACCAAGCCAGGCCATGCCCACAAAACCAGTAGTAAAAAAAATTGAATCCCACCACTGCTATAGAAGTACAAATGACAAATTTCCTCTGTAAAACTGTACCATCAGCTCTTGTATGAACTTCCTGAATTGACATAGAAAGGACATTCTTTGTTGTGCTTTTTAATGATGGCTCTAATGTTAGATGACCATTTCAAATCTTGGGAGAGTACAGAACCCAAAAATGTGAAGGATTCTACTGCTGATACTGTGCTATCAAACACAGAAAGAGGTGATAGAATGGAAAGGCTCCTCCTAAAATCCACTTTCTTCTCTACAGTTTTAAGCATGTTCAGCTCCAGATTGTTTCAGTTGCAGCACATGGTCAGTTGTTCAACTTCCCATTATATGCAGGCTCTTTAGCATCTCAAATGAGACCAATGTTTGTTATATCATCTGCAAACTTCAATAGTTTAACAGAGGGATCCCTAGGGTTGCTGTCTCTAACCTGTTACAAGTAAAGTTGTCTTTCGCATTTAGCTTATGGTGATTTTATCAATGCTGATATTTATTTAGTGTATGGCATGTGCTAGCCACGGATCAGGTGGTTAGCTGCCTCTGTAAAAGGAATTTTTTGGGCAGTGTTATCTTTACCCATGAGATGCCTGAATGCTGGTAGGCAATCAGGGAGGCTCCTTTCTTCTTCTTGTGGCCCACCAGTTGCCAGTGGAACTGGTGGCAGACTCGGACAGTGAGGAGGTTGGGGAGGAACTTGGGCCAGTCCTGGAGTCTGGGGAAAGCTCTGATGGATGCTCTGCGTCAGAAGCAGAGATAGGGCCAGGGCTGTCTGACATTTCCCAGCTGCCTATGGAGTCAGAGATAAGTGGGGAAGAAGAACAGCTAGAGCCTGTTCTAGATGTGCGTATGCACAGAGCTGTCAGGAGAGGAGAACAATTAAGGAACAGGGGCCAACTCGGAAAGAAAGGCACACATGGACACTGAATGGCCCCTCCCTGGGGAATAAATAGAAGCAAAAGGAAAGTGGTGGTTGCAGGAAACAATTAGTGCATATTTGGAAGATTTGTTTATTAGAGTTGTGCCTCACAGAGATTCCTTGCCATGTATTGAATTTATAGCTTTGTGACTGTATGCTCTTGGCCTAGCAAATATCCAAGGACTGATAAGATCTGTTTTTGCAAATATCCAAGGACTTGGGAAGATTATTGCCAGGACTTTTCTGTGTGTGAATGCCATAAATTCACAGTAACTAAATAAAGGGTTTTTCGGGATGAGTCTGTTTCTTAGTTCTACTAAGCCTGGGTCAGAACACTTGTCCCTTCCATGGTTAATTCACTCATGGGAATCGAACCTACGAGCTGCCAACCTCAACACTGTACAAGCCCAGCGTCTTACCGTGTGATCCACTGCGGCCCCAGTGCTGATAGTATTCAGGTGTTTCAGATGTTTTGGGATGTTCCCAAGATGCCTATTACTGTCTTTGCTTATTTTTGCCACAGTTGTTCTCTTTATATTTACAGGTCTTTATATATTGTGTGTTTATCTAGTTCTTTTTCCTCTGTTCCCTCCAGATATTGTAATGTCCACTATCCAGACTTTTTTGTCTTTCTTTTCAACATTTGTTAAGACACAACCATTGATATTATTGACAGAGAAGAGATGTGGTTATATTAGAAAAACTGATTAAAAAAGAAAGAAAACAACAAGGTAAAACAAATAGGAAAAAAACAAAATAGTTTGCCATCCTGCCATTGAAAGAACAAAATAGAACATCTTTTGCATGTCACTCAAAACTTACAGCACCAAATCTGTTAATTGCATTGATATCAGCAGGAATTCCCTATGGCAGTACAAAAATATGAAGTATTTGTTTATTTTGAGGTACTCAGTGACATCAAATCTGTCTTTTGTAACGTAACAGTTTCTTCAAAACATTCTTACATTTTAAGAATAGAAGGGAAGTATATGCTAGGTTGAGGATCAACAATTTTGAGATAATTTGTTTATCCTTTACATTTAATTACTACCTAAATGATTTGGAGCTACACTGCTGAAATAATGGGAATATGTTATGCATGATGTGTGAATGCAGTCTTAAACATAAATGTTGGGAAGGATGAACAAATGAACAAAGCCTATTATTTTTTAATAGGCATAAAAACACCCTGCAAGGATATAATGAAAAGGAAGTGCTTCCTTCACACCTTCGTTCACCAGAATTTATTTGTCTTACTGCAAACAATTCAGCTGCCACATGGAGGGGGAGAACATATTAGTGCTGGGCCTCTGTGTTTTGAATCAAATTATTACTTTATGGAGTGGCTCAATGTGTGAATTGTTTAGAGCAAATGGTATTTAGTGCCCAGTATTGTATCATCCATAGCACTGCAGGTAAAGATGTTTCATAAGGAAACAGTCATCATATTCTCCCTGAACCAATAACAAAAACAGAACTCAAGTGGAGAAGTTTTGCTCTGATCTTCAACAGAGAGTTCTGAAGGAAGAATTAGCCGTCTTGCACTATCACTCAAATTATCTTCATTGACTCAATATAGACCCCTAATTTCAGTATTTATGATGGTGACTCAAAGGGAGCTGTAGCTGAATCCAACCAAAAAGCTTTCGACTAAGACCTTGCCATTGTCAAATTAGAATAAGACATAAAAATCAGTTGCTCCTGTGATCAAAATAGAAATATCACTTAAATAACAATTACTAAATTGTCCTAGAATAACTGGACACAGTCTTCAGGGGGCCCACTAAAGGCTGGAAGAATATGAGGGTTTTTTTTTTTTAGAGAAAGCATAACATTTGCCCATAGGCTTCATACAGCATATATTCAAGCACACTAAATCCCATATAATTCCATTGCTATCCCAAGTTATGTATATTTGGGGGGGGGGGGGAGTTGTACAAGTCCAATAAGTACTAAAATAGATGGAAGTAACCACCTCTCACTGGCTTGTGAAGTTTCTAATGTTTTGCAAGCAACCAGCAGCTACTAAGGAGGCCATATAAGCAGCCTGGGACAAATGAATCTGACCATCTAATGAGAAATAATCTACCAGTGAATTCAGGTTAGTCTTATTCAGGCTGACAATACTTCCCCAAACACTAGTGAAATCACAGGTGTTAAATCAATATACTTTGCTCTTCAGTAACATGATGCCCAAGAGGAATAATATAAAATGGTCCTTTTTCCTGTTCCTGGAGTGATTGCTTTCAGAAGGAATCTCTAATAACATTTCAAGCTTGAAAGCTATGAATAGCCAGAAAAAGTTCCTAAATCATTCAAATAGTCTCATGAGTATAAAACTGGAAGCTTTCTAACGCTACACAAAATTACCGCAGCCTTTTGAAAAATTTAATAGGCTTATTATATCAGTCTCTCAGATACACCCTTTGAGCTTCTTGTTTTAATTCAACAATGTTTCAGTTTAAGCAGCTAAAATAATACAGAAATTCTGAGAGAGATACATGTATCCCTCGCCCCAGAATGGCTGCCAAATCTCAAGTTCTGATTTCTTATTTTCCTTATCATATCATTCTACATAGCATGAGACTATTCAGTGATTCCAACATAATGTAAGAAAACAACCTGACTTAATGGTATGGGAAATGCAAGGGAGGAAAGGTAGCTTATATAATAGTAAACTAAAATAAAAATATAAAACAGAATATAATATAAACACTTAATAATAATATTGTAGTTTTAAAAAGCTGAAATCCCCTTTGGATGATACTATAATGATTATCAATTTGGTATTAGTTAGCAGGAGGCAATATTTGATCCTATTGGACATGTCAGATATACATAGTCAAACTTATCTCTGGAGCAAGATCCTCTCTGAAGATCTCCCTACAATACTTCAGATCAGGAATGTCAAACTCACGTCATCATGGGGGAAGTCATGTGATGTGTATGTACACACACACACACACACACACACACATATATATATAATTTGTTTTCTTAAGTTTTCGCGGGTACTTACATGTATGGTATTCAGCTTTGTTCGGGTATTTTCCTATGTCATTACAGTTGTGTGTGTATGTATGTATGTATGTATGTGTGTGTGTTAGAGCAAGTTAGAGCAAGTAGCACACACTTTTGAAAACTTTTCTCTTCAGGCATAGGGGAGAGTTGTTCTTGAAAATTATCCTTAGCTTGTTGAATGCCTGTCAACAAAATTTATATACCATTCAATTTCCTTTTTGTACCACTGTCCTTTGATATCCATTGGCCAAGGTACCGTGTTTCTCCAACAATACAGCCTCCACCAATAGGAAGGCCCAGCATGATTTCTAGGCATGAGGTGAAATTAAGCCCCGTCCCCAAAATTTAGGCCTATTTAAACCGTGTGTTTCCCTGCCATTTCTCACATCGTTCGTTAGAACTACACGAGGTGAAGAGAAATGGGGGGGAAGGGCAGGGGTGGGGAGAAAACTTGCCTTTAGGAGTGCCCTGCAGGTAGCCTAGGCTAGAATACCCCGATCTACTACCAATAGAACATCAGCCGAAAGAAGCTCTCTGAAGGCAGAGTCACCAGCCGCTTCGATCAGCCGGTAGAGGTGGCCTCGGGGCAAGTGCCCATGCACACTCCCCTTGCCACGAGACCATTTCTATGGGCCGATGAAAGCTCCCCAAAGGCAGAGTCACCAGCCGCTTCAGGGCGAGGTGTGGCTGCCTGTGTCCCCTCGCCATGAGGCAGTGTCTTTCGGGCGATGGAAGCTCCCCAAGGGCAGTCATCAGCTACTTCACTCAGCTGGTAGAAGCGGCCTCGCAGTGAGGGGAGTGCGCATGGGCGCTCACCCCAAGGCCGCTTCTACCGGCCGATCGAAGTGGCTGGTGACTGGCCTTGGGGAACTTCCATCACCTGAAAGACACTGCCTCATGGCGAGGGGAGTGTGCGTGGGTGCTCCTGACAGGAGGGCAGCCACGCCTTGCCCCAAAGCAGCTGGTGACTCTGTCTTCGGGGAGCTTTCATTGGCCAATAGAAGCGGCCTCGGGGCAAGGGGAGTGTGCTTAGGCGCTCGCCCTGAGGCCACTTCTACCGGTCAATCGAAGTGGCTGGTGACTGCCCTTGGGGAGCTTTCATCACCTGAAAGACACTGCCTCATGGCGAGGGGACGCGGGCAGCCATGCCTCACCCCAAAGTGGCTGGGGACTCTGCCTTTGGGGAGCTTTCGTTGGCCGATAGAAACGGCCTCATGGAGAGGTACGTGCACATGGGATGCTCTAGGTGGGGGAGGAAATTAAGTCACCCCTGAAAAGACGGCCTAGCCATTTTTGGGGGGGTCAAAAAAAATAAGGCCCGGACTTATTTTGTGAGAAACACGGTATGTGTAATGGTCTACTACATCTAGTTCTTTTCCAAATATATTTTTCTTTCTTTCTTTGATGAATTTATTAACATAACCTGGCTCTTTTTCAAGTTTGTTTTGTTACTTCTCCATTATGCAGTACTTTTATATCTTTTTGTAGCTCTTGTGTGAAGAGAACATCATCAAAAAAATCTTAATTGATTTAAATAGGCACCATTCACTTTTGTTCCATCTTTTGCTCGATTAAGTTTTCAAAAGGTTGACTAAAGGACAGGTGATATTGTATCACCTTGTTGTACACTTCATTCTATGTTGATTTCCAGTTTAAGATCATTAAGGCAAATTGTTGCCATTTTTTCATGTATTTATTGTTTTATGTAAATAGTATCTACGTCTCAGTTGAGCAATGCCTTAACTATTGCTTGCTGGAGTACTGAGTCAAATGCCTTTTCGTAATCAATGAAAGCCATGCACAGAGGCATGGTGTACTCATTGTGCTTTTCAATTAGTTGCTGAACAACCTTAACGTAATCCATTGTGCTCTAACCACTTCTGAACTCTGCCTGCTCCTTTGGATGTTTTTAATAGTCTTATTTAATGTTCTCAATATTCTTTCTTGGTGAAAACTGAAAGACGGTTTATTGGGTAATAGTTCTTTACTGACTTGAAAGAAAGTTTATTGGATGATAGTTCTTTAAATCTTCTTAGGCCCCTTTCTTATACACTGCTCAAAAAAATAAAGGGAACACTTAAACAACACAATGTAACTCCAAGCCAATCACACTTCTGTAAAATTAAACTGTCCACTTAGGTAGCAACACTGATTGACAATCAATTTCACATGCTGTTGTGCAAATGGAATAGACAACAGGTGGAAAGCATAGGCAGTTAGCAAGACATCCCCAATAAAGGAGTGGTTCTGCAGGTGGTGACCACAGACCACTTCTTAGTTCCTGTGCTTTCTGGCTGATGGTTTGGTCACTTTTGAATGCTGGCGGTGCTTTTACTCTAGTGGTAGCATGAGATGGAGTCTACAACCCACACAAGTGGCTCAGGTAGTGCAGCTCATCCAGGATGGCACATCAATATGAGCTGTGGCAAGAAGGTTTGCTGTGTCTGTCAGCATAGTGTCCAGAGCATGGAGGCACTACCAGGAGACAGGCCAGTACATCAGGAGACATGGAGGAAGCCATCGGAAGGCAACAACCCAGCATCAGGACTGCTACCTCCACCTTTGTGCAAGGAGGGACAGGAGGAGCACTGCCAGAGCCCTGCAAAATGACCTCCAGCGGGCCATAAATGTGCATGTGGCTGCTCAAATGGTCAGAAACAGACTCCATGAGGGTAGTATGAGGGCCCAACGTCCACAGGTGGGGGTTGTGCTTACAGCCCAACACCATGCAGGACGTTTGGCATTTGCCAGAGAACACCAAGATTGGCAAATTCGCCACTGGCGCCCTGTGCTCTTCACAGATGAAAGCAGATTCACACTGAGCACATGACAGATGTGACAGGGTCTGGAGACACCGTGGAGAACGTTCTGCTGCCTTCAACATCTTCCAGCATGACCAGTTTGGCAGTGATGGTAATGGTGTGGGGTGGCATTTCTTTAGGGGGCCGCACAGCCCTCCATGTGCTCGCCAGAGGTAGCCTGACTGCCATTAGGTACCGAGATGAGATTCTCAGACCCCTTGTGAGACCATATGCTGGTGCGGTTGGCCCTGGGTTCCTCCTAATGCAAGACAATGTTAGACCTCATGTGGCTGGAGTGTGTCAGCAGTTCTTGCAAGACGAAGGCATTGATGCTATGGACTGGCCCACCCATTCCTCAGGCCTGAATCCAATTGAGCACATCTGGGACATCATGTCTTGCTCCAGCCACCAACACCACCTTGCACCACAGACTGTCCAGGAGTTGGGGAATGCTTTAGTCCAGGTGTGGGAGGAGATCCCTCAGGAGACCATCTGCCACCTCATCAGAAGCATGCCCAGGCATTGTAGAGGGGTCATACAGGCATGTGGAGGCCACACACACTACTGAGCCTCATTTTGACTTGTTTTAAGGACATTACATCAAAGTTGGATCAGCCTGTAGTGTTTTTTTCCACTTTAATTTTGAGTGTAACTCCAAATCCAGACCTCCATGGGTTGCTAAATTTGATTTCCATTGATAATTTTTGTGTGATTTTGTTGTCAGCACATTCAACTATGTAATGAACAAAATGTTTAATAAGAATATTTCATTCATTCAGATCCCGGATGTCTTATTTTTGTGTTCCCTTTATTTTGAGCAGTGTGTGGATTGATAGATAGATAGATAGATAGATAGATAGATAGATAGATAGATAGATAGATAGATAGATAGATAGATAGATAGATAGATAGATAGATGGTATTCAGCTTTGTTCGGGTGTTTTCCCACATCATTATAGTTGTGCTTTTAAAGTTGTAGCGATGTTTCGGCAGAATCTCATCTGCCATCATCAGGCTTCTGTATTGTGTTCGTCTGTATTGCACTCATCTTTGCCTGGCTTGTGGTGTGGAGATTTTTTTGTTTGTGAGTGAGTTATATATAACTTCTGAACAAGAATATATGCAGCCATCATCCATAAAAACAGCATGTTTGTTGAGTGAGATAGAAAATGTATAATAGTTCTGAAAGTAAGTAATAATCAGGAAAGTTTTTCCTGACTATGCTGACAAAATTTTCTACCATATTCTAGCTGAATCTAGCATCTTGTTTTTTCTTTTTAACAATGGGTATCTGATGCTATTTTGCATCTCATAATACACAGTACACATTTCTTCTTCCTGGATGTTTAATTCTTTTTTAAAAATATATTTCTAACTGAATATGAAGTCCAATTTAATATAGTTTGGTAAATAAATGTCTTTATATGCACTGTACACAGACTGTCTCAAAACATATCATAACAGGAAAATTTACTGCAGTAAGATAATATTCAACCATAAATATCACATAATTCAAAGGAAAGTCCTTATCAGCTGGTCAAGTGTAATGCCTCCATCTCATCTAGTACATTTCTGATGGATTCTATACAAACTTTTCCTCTGTGATCTTTCAGGCAGGCCTGCCTCCATACTTCATCAAAGCTTTCATCTGAAAGTTTCACACCAATGTTGCGCAAAATGTCTGCAATCTGTGAAGTAATATATAATATAGTTAGCCTTTGGAATTTTTACATGCATGCACATCTGCAAAATCACTCATGTATGTCTTTCAGGCCATAGTCCAACTTTATCTCAAAAGAGACAAAAACTCTCGCAGCAAGACTATTATATACACAAAAATGAAAGGACACTTTGATTCCTAGCATGGAAGAATGGTTGCAGAAGTTGATGGAGTTAGCAAAAATGGCAAAACTGACTTTTGATTAAAGAAAAGAACAGAAGTTCTTTTGTTTCCACATGGAAACCGCTTCTGAACTTCGTGCTTGATATGGAAAAGAATGTAACATTGACTTTGGATTTTACAGATTAGACTGATAGATCTTTATAGAAATGACTTGTTCATACTATTATGGAAAAGCAAAAAGCTGTGATTTGATGTTAATGCCTTATTTTACTGTAAGAGAGAGAGTCGGAAGTCAATGCTTCTTTTACTTTTTTTTCCGCCTATTTTCCTCACATCACTTCCCCCTACCCCCCATTGTTCTTCTATTTACTTTTGTATTTTATATTTTACAATACTCTATAATCTAATAAACATTTTCAAAACAAAAAAGTAGACAAAAACTGGAACTTTGTGGGATCATTTTATTTCTAAGCTGATATCCATGAAATAGTTGTGACTCTATACTAAAAGTCAAAGGGCAATTGAGCGGGTATACATGCCAACTGTCAGAAAAAATAAAAATCATGCATTAAATTTATTTATTTACTTATGTAGTTATTTGACCATTCAAAACACTAATGAATCAGATTAAAAATATAAAGATCAAATTATCTCAGCATATAATTCTTGACATACAACTGTAATGGAGTCTGGCCATTTTGGTCAAATGTTGTAACAGTCATAAAATAGTTCAATCACATGACCAATCCAATTTTACAACCCTTTTGTGATAATCATTAAGTGAATCACTAATGACACTGCAGCAATTAAGTGAACCAATGGTTTCCTATGGATATGGTTTTGCTGAAATCTGGAACTAAGTTCTGTCATAGGCTGCCATAAACTGTGGTGATCATTGGACGTTGCAATTGGCCATAAATATGGCTTTATGGCTAAGCACTCAAAATTTAGTCGTGTGACTGCTGAAGGAGCCCAACAATAAAAACTTTGAATCTTGGTCATAAATCCTCTTTTTCAGATCAGTCATAATTTTGAATGGTTACCAAGTGGCCACTGAAAGTCAAGGAGTACCTATATATCAAATAAATATGGAACTTCACTTACTCTACCAAAGCCCAGAATCTTATGCCAGAAAAAACAATATTACAAAACCCAATTCCCAAGACTCTATTCAAAAGATTAGGTAAAATTAGCTAGCTGTAGCTAATGTATACCATCCAAGTGTACATTATCCAGGAAAGAGTAATTATAGTCAGATTTCCCTCATCTCTCCCCCCCCCCACCTTTTATAAAATTGGCTCCCCCTACCAATTAATCAGAAAGAAGCATTTTCTAGTTTCTATTATTTAGAGCAGTGTTTTTCAACTTGGGAACTTTAAAATATGTGGATTTCAACACCCAGAATTCCCTAGCCAGCCATGCCAGCTATGTTTCCCAATGACAGCTGGAGAATTTTGGGAGTTGAAGTCCAAACTTCCCAAAATTGAAAAATACTGGTCTACAGGACTAAAAGCAAGTAAACCCAATGAAGAAAATTTAGGATAAGAAGAAGCAAAGCCTGGCCCTATCCATCTTTTTTTTTTAGTTCTTCAGGTGTCTATGAAAATTCTCAGCCATCCAGGTCATAGTTGTCTCAAAAGACAACTGAAGTGGTTTTTTTCCTTGAGAAAGAACAAAATGTTTCACTTCTTATTCAAGAAGCTTCATCAGTTATGATGGGTGAGTTGGGAGGAGGGAATGGAATAATAGGTACTGACAGTTAAGACTGGATGGTAGGGGAATTGGAAGGATAGGTTTTGACTGGATGGTGGTGTGGAGTGGAAGGATTGTATTTTTATCTTTTTTTGCAGTCATCTGGTCATTAGCACTGTCCCTAAGAGCTGTTTTGGCCATTTGCGGATTTATCTTTGCTCTCAGGTTCCCTGAATCTGAGTACAATGGGTGAACCTTCCTAGAATTCCTGCAAGGGGCTGCATTGTAAACTGTAGAAGGCTGCTCAGTGTTAATATAAATGGCCTCTTTTACTCCTCTTTTAAAGTCCACATTTTGGATCCCCTCCATCCAATCTCAACCCCCAATACTTATCCTTCCATCCACCCCTGCCATCACAAGTGATGAAGTTTCTTGGATGAGAAGTTAAACATTTTGTTCTTCTTCATCAAAGAAAAAAAAAAACCAGTCCAGTTGCCTTTTGAAAAAGCACCTTTCAGATAGTTCTTTTTCCATTTGCATTGTGCTTAATACATTAAATCTGCAATTGAGGATAACTTATTTTTAGTGTGAAATCTTTTCTGTTAAAATAGTGTACTCAAGACTGGTACTAGACAAGACAATGATCATAGATTTTTAATAGAAATGTTTCCTATGATCTTCCAGCAGCTGATAAGACAAATTATATTGCATTTTTAACATATATATTTATATATATATATATATATCTACCTCTTCCTTTGATCTTATCCTGAAGATATCTTTCTCATATACTCCTTTATTATTATAGATAGAGGGGTATAACAATGCATACATAGTTGCTTGATCCCCATAATTAGTGGTGTCACTGATACGGCGAAAACGAGGAGCTGGAATATCTGAACGAATGGTTGGAATGCCAAATAGGGGGTAAACTGTGTGAAAACATATTTTAAAAAGTGATGAGAAAAGCATTATGGTGCAGGTAGGAATAACAGAACTAGATTACATGAAACAAGCATATCCTTTTTAAAGCTCCTTTTCTAAACCAGTTTTTTTTAAAATCCATTTAAGATAATATACATAACTTCTTTTTATTTTTGTATGCTTTTAAATTTTTTGTTATACAATGTCTATCTACAATTAGAGATAGGAATGTCAGTCACAGCCAGTGATTTCAAAATGTTAGCACAACCACTATACCTAAAAAAGGGTGGTGGGTTAAGCCTACAATTTCACACTACTGTAGACACCTCTAATTAGAGGCATAACTAAACAAGTAACAGTGAAAAAACTAAGTTCTCAAAATACACTGATCTTGTAAGGGAACAATATCTTGAAACTAGAACAACTCTATTACCTAGTTAGAGTCCTCCAATATGATCAAGGCACCTTTGAAAGGAGGAATATCAGTGACCTTCCTATTTTTGTTTTTCATTAAAAATATTTTATCACTGTGAGCAAAGTAATTTATACCAGTTCAAAAGGCTGATCTAGGTCAGCAGTGATGTGGATGATTAGGAAGGTTTTAGATCTAAAATCTCTCCCATCATTCCTATTGCTTTATCCCTGCCATTCCAGATGTCAGACCCGGATAGGCTCAGAGGCTTATGGGGGTGGGGTGGGGAGATAGATGACTGGTGGAAAGGATATTTTATATCTGAAATTATGGTCTTTGGATTTCTTTCTCCAAAGAGAGGAGGTCATAGGATCCTGTGCTATGGACATAGGACTACAGTCTTAATGTCCCTCTGAAATCAGAACTTTCATTATTCCTAAATTTTGCCTGGATCATGGACTATATTTGCAACCTACTCCAACTCATATTCATGCTATTAGTCCAGAAAATATGCATTTCAAATATTTGACCTAACTCTACAGTACTATCTAATTTTTGAACATTTTACTTGAATATTTTAAGGATAAACACAATACCTGCTTACAAACACACCCTGGTTTTTTTTACTGAGGATGCATCTCAGGGATACTCCAATCTCAGTCTACAACAGGCTTATGGAAATGACTATAGGACCAAAACTTCATTATGAATGATGTTACAGAGAAATCAGTATGAAGGGCCTCCAGCATTCCCAGTAAAAAATCATGATGCTTCAATAAACTGATTAGCAATTGCTCTCTTAAAAATCTTTAGAGATGAGAGAGAGAAAAATCTCCCTTAAGTTATGTTAGACTTCTGAGGTTCAGTATCAATTAAATACTGCTGTTTGGAAGGCAGACCATTAGAAAATCCCAGGCTATAAAATGGAAAACTAACAAAATGTCAGAAGGCAATGAAAAACCATTTACGTGTTATTGTCAAGAAAACGACAACATTATTCATGAAATTAGCAGGAATCAAATCTGGTTTGAGGAAGTATGCATCTTTAAAAAACAATATAACTATTATATAGATGCTATATTCTCTTCAAAACAACTAAAGAAATCAAAACAGCAACAAAAGATCTTTAGGAGGCTGATTAATAAATATGTTAATGATATCTTTAAACATTTATAAACTGGTTGTAAAAGAATATATAAATGTTTTACATACATGATGAAGGAATGCCACCTACAACTGCATTATATTGAGAAGAGGTTGTGCGATAATCAGAAAATACACGATCAGTTGGTCTTGACAGTGTTCTAAATGTTTTTTCTAAACTTCCTGGTTCCATGGGTACAATATCATCCTGCTTTAGCAGAGCATTTTCATTAGCTTTAATTTCTGAATCATTTGCTGGAATAAGATCAAAAGGAGCTGTTTTTTTCCCTGTGAACAATGAATGAAAAGAAAAAGTTTAAAGGTTACTTTTATTGAGTAACATAAAACTATAAAATAGCACAAAAAAGTAAGTTTAGGAAGCTTTAAAATAAGATCTGAGGCATGGATGTCAAACTCGATCACATCACATGATGTCACGTGACATATGGTGACTTTTTTGCCTTTGCGGAGGCAAGATGGGCATGGCTTGCATTTGATGCATACAGCTACCAAACTGCCAGTTTGACATCCCTGATATAAGACCATAAACAAGATACATTTTTTAAACAAAGGAAAAATGGGGTTGTGAACATTGAAAGCAAGGGTCCAGTTTCAACCATGTCAAAATAAAAATAAAAATATTGAAGTCATATATGGATACAAAAGTAGCTCTGTTACTTATTCATTTAAATAATTTCAGAAAAATATAAGGCTGCTCAATTCTATAATGACCTGGGAGGGGGGGATACAGTAAAACTGATACTGTACAGTAAAAGAACAATTCATCCAAACATCAGAAGAAAAGCAACCACTAAAAGTCAATCAAATTCACATTAACCCAACACTTGGGGAAAGAAATCAGATTTTCAGAACAATTTTGAACATGGCCAGGGTGAAGGTCAAACCTATCTACTTGTCAGTTCCTGAGATAACAGTGGAATATCCCCTAACTGCCAGGGAGCTAGTGGTGCCCTACAGTATCAATGAATCCCTCCTTCTAAATGAAGGGAAAAGTAGAACCAGCCAAGGCTTCTTCTTGAATTATGACAAAGTAGCTGAATGGAGCTCCACTGTTGTCTTCCCTCTCCTATTTCAAGAAAGAACATATACTTTACTCTGATATGGTTTACTTTAATAGTAATAGAAAAATAAGGAAAAAAGGAGTGCTGATTTTATGATAAGTGCCCTCTACAGCCCTCAGAGTCATTGTGGGAAATTAAACTATCAGCAATAGTTCTTGTCAACAACAATCTTTTTTTTCATCTCTTGCTGAAGGACATTAGTCACCTGAATGTAATAGAAGAGGAGGAGAAAGAATGAAAGGGGGTTAAAAAGCCTTCTCCAACTTCAGAGTTTTCCAGCTGTCGACATTATCATTCTGAGCATTCTTCATCCTGAGGAATGTTCGAAATCCATATAGCCAAGGTGATAACAAATTTGACCCAGTCATTTCACACCACTGTCTAAAGCCAAAAGTAATAAATCCTATGGAAGCTTTGCAGGCAAAACTCAAATTTAATCCAAAAGGGGGGAAAAGGTTATTCTTGATTAGTACAAATTCCAAATCTTCAGTTTACTTTATGAAATACTCAAGAAACTTAAGTCCATTGTACTGGTATCAGATTTAATGATATAAGTTATCATTTAATGTTAGTGACATACCTTTTGTTATTATTTTTTCTTCATACTCTTGAATAGCCATTTTGTCTTTCCAGTTAAGAAAATTTACAAACTCCAAATAGTCTATAAAACCGTCTTCATCCAAATCACAGTAATTAAATAAAGAATCCAAAAGTTCATCATCCAAATCCAAGTTAAGCTGAAAGCATGCCTTTTTTAAATCTTCTCTGTTTATTTTTCGATCACCATCCTTTTAAAAGATGATAATATGAATCTTAGAAACAAATTCCTGTGTGCCAATTTCCTAATAGACGTGCTAAGTAATAAAATAACTTATATTGTAGAGATTGAATATAATAAATTAAAACACAGTGTGCAAACATAAATTAAATTAAATTAAAGGGTCAACTGAAATAATATTTTAGATGTACTGTCAGCCAATGAAATTTATCAGGTCAATATGAAGAAATGCAATAGATGACATATATAATGTCTTCTTTCAAACTGAGGCACAAAATTAAAGTTTAATATGTTTAAAACTATTTGAAGTGCTTACAAATAACTTTATTTTTCTAGTTGCATAAATTGAATTCTTTCAACATTAAAAAAATGTTGAAAGACTAACTGAAGCTGAGCTCAAACCCTGACTTCTTGATCACTTCCATATAATTCTCTTGGTAGTACTAAGTAAGTGGTTTGTCACTACTATCTTCTGGGTATAATTTTTTTTCCTTTCTTTTCCTTACCTAGCCTATAGACCTGGAACCCATAAAAACCAAAGACTGCTTAAAAATTTGTTTTCCTTACAAGTTACTAGAACATTCTATGAATATACATCCACACTTTTTAAAAACTGCAAGTCTTTTTTTAAACACAAGCAATATGTTATTATATAATAATTTAAAGCATTTTAATTAAAAAGAACTTAGGGTTGGTTTTTTTTACAAAGAATTGCAACATTTACAGTGTGTTTAGTGTCATGCCTTTTTTTTAACATAGTCTCCTTCAAAAAGATTTTTTTTTAATTGTCAGGATTATTTTCTTTGCTTTCTTTTTCAGGATCAACTGATTCAGCTCTGTTCTGCCACCAGCTGGGGCATTTTTGAATTACCCACAGAATAAGCTTCAGTTGCTTCATAACATGAGAACTATTTGTACACTGTTTTACATTGTAGCATAAATATCACCTCCATATCAACATCTAGTGCAGTTACGTAGTGCAGTTTGTTCTTCTTTGGATAAGTTGCTTTTGGGTG
>NW_020718979.1:0-16238 GCF_900518725.1 Notechis scutatus
GACATTGTTATTTTCAGGTCAGATCTGAATACCAAAGAACATTTGATATTAAAATAATATAGAAAAAATGACTTTTACCAATCTGTTATTCTTCAAAAATGGCATTTAGTATTCACAACTAACAGTTTTTGACCATTTAATATTTATTTATTTAAGTTATAGGCTTCCCGGCTTCCCTAAAGGCAGCTTACAATAAATAAAAACACGATGAAACATTAAAACATTTGAAGAATAAATAGTATCACTAAAATTGTTTTACAATTGACAACAGGGGAAAGGGAGAAGGAAATGCACATATTGAACATATTGTCAACTCATAAAACAATCCTATGTCTGTTTTCAAGTTGCCATAAACAAGGGAGGGGGAATCTGAAGGAACAGTAGAGCAGTAAAACCAGAATTACATTCCACCGTTATCTTAAAAAGATTGTAGCTAGGCTACCGGATCTTCTGGTTGTGAAAATCCTTTATTAGAGAATGTGATTGATGATACCTGGGCAGTGCTTTATTGGAGAATCTGATTTATGATACACCCGGGGGGAGGGGCAAAACACGGTCACAGGTGACTGTGAATTATGTATGCCAGACTTGGCTTCATTTAGGTTAATGCCAGCATGTTGCTCCTAATAAATCTTTTGAGAGATGTTTTGAAGCTTGGCTTGAGGCTCATGATTTAATTAGGGCTATCACCGGAACCCTGACACATATATTCCTCCTATTCCTAAAGCTAATCCTATTCCTATTCTTCCATATTTCTAAACATTCCTAAAACAAAATATGAAGTCTTATTTTTCGTCACAATAATGTGTGTAAAATCTGTTTCCAGATGAATGAGTCTTTCCAGTAAGCCAATGGAGACATAAGGAATGTGGCCTTGCAGTTCCTAGTGACCTGTGGGAAGTTTTATCAGAATATTCCCATAGCAATTCCTGAATCAGAAGATGAAAATGCTTCTTATAACAAAGACTATTTTTCTTTGCAGATAACAGAAGGGCAAGAAGTAATCTGAAATTTCTTATGTTATTTATGTATCAAACCAAATCCTCCTCTTATTCTAGCATCTTGCAAGTTTTTACTTTATTCTCGCTTTCTTATCTTGCCATATATATTTCAATACAATTTTATTTAAATCTTCAAAGTAGTCTGTTTCAAGCCTAATTGGAATTGTTTGAAACAAATATAAAATTCTGGGTAATATATTCATCTTGATTGTTGAAATTCTCCCTATTAGTGACAGTTGTAAATTTTCCCATTTCACCAGATCTAGCGCTATTTGCTGTTTAAGTTTGATATAATTATTCTCTTTTAGTGTACTACATCTTGCTGTCAAGTATATCCCCAAGTACTTCATCTTATTCGTGACCTGAATTTTCAATAGGTCTGCCAGTTCTTCCTTTTGTCTTGATAACATATTCTTTGTCAAGATCTTTGTCTTATCTTTATTCATTTTCAAACCAGCCACCTTTCCATATGTCTCTATCTTTTCTATCAATTTTGGTGCTGCTTCTAGAGGGTCTTCTAAGATGAAAACCAGATCATCTGCAAATGCTTGCAGCTTAAATTCTTCCTTTTTGATTTTCATTCCTTTTATATTCTTTTCATCTCTAATATTTCTATTTAGCACTTCCAAACTTAACACAAACAACAAAGGTGATAGTGGGTACCCTTGTCTTGTTCCTTTTCTTATATTGAAAGAGTCTGTCAGTTCTTCCTCTATCATTACCTTTGCCATTTGCTTATGGTATATAGCTTCTATTGCTTGAATAAATTTTCTAGCAAAGCCCATCTATTCCAGCAGTAATAACATGAATCGCCAATTCACATTATCAAATGCCTTCTGTGCATCTAGAAATATCAGAGCCATTTGTTTTTCAGGATGTGCCTCGTAATATTCCAAAGTGTCCAAGATTACTCTCATATTGTCTTTAATTTGTCTCTTTGGCAGAAATCCAATTTGATCAGGATGGATAAAAATATTTAGGTATTTTTAAGTCTTTCTGCCAGTATTGAAGCAAAGATTTTATAATCTGCATTTAGTAGAGAAATAGGTCTATAGTTCTTGATTTGTAATGGATCGGTCTCCTCTTTTGGAACAAGTGTGATATAAGCTTCTGACCATGATTTAGGTATCCTCTTCTTTAACATAACTTCATTCATAACTTCTAGCAATGGAAGATTCAATGATTCTTGTAATGTTTTGTAAAATTCTGCCGGAAGTCCATCTGGGCCTGGTGCCTTTCCATTATTTTGCTTCTTGAGTGCTTCAGTTAACTCCATCATCGTTATATTGCTTTCTAACATTGTTTCAATCTCTTTAGGTATCTGAGGTAAATTGGCATTCTGTAAGTACTGTTTAACTCTTTCCTCATCAATATTCTCTTGCGTATATAGTTTCCCATAGAAGTCTCGAATGATTTCCTTCTTCTCTTTACTACCATAGCAAACTTGGCCTCGGTCATCTGTTAATTGCAATATTTTCCTTGATTCTTTCTCCTTTCTCAATTTGTATGCTAACCATCTACCTGGTTTGTTTGCATCTTCAAAGTAGTTCTGTTTAGCACCTCTAATTTTCTGTGCTAATTCTTCTTTTTCTATTTGACCCATTTTATGTTTAACTATATCTATTTTTAACTTGATGTCCTTTTTCTGTGGCATTTTCTGTAGCTCTTTTTCAAGTCTTTTATACTCATCCTCTAAGGCCTTAGAGGCTAATCTTTTCATGGTATTTCTTTTCCTTGTATAGTCTATTATCAAGCCTCTAACACATGCCTTCATTGTATCCCATACATTCTGAATTGATGTATCTTTTTTGTTTTCTCTAAAGAAAAAAGCCAGTTCTTTCTCCATCCACTGTGTGAAGTCTTTTTACTTTAAAATAGTATTATTTAACATCCATCTAGATCTTCTTCTTTGTCCTTTCTGTTGAAGTAATTCCCCGTTAGGAGAATGAGCACATACAGGGAGATGTATAGAGAGTAGTGTTTGAATAATACACACAGAGCACACAGATACACTGTACAGTAAATGTAGGTTTTTACTTCCAGAAAGGTTTAAGCAAAGTCCAAAATAAGCAATCCAAAGTCATTCACAAGTTAAATCAGTCAGTTTTTCAATCCAGGGATAATCCAAATATCAAAGTCCAGTGTCAAAAAACAGTTCAGTATCAGTCTTACATTAAATCCAGTAATATCAGTCAATTAGAAGAAATGGAGCAATGGCAATACTTTCCAACAGAAGGAAACAGAGATAGAGTCACACTCTCTTCTGAGATTAAAACTAAACAACCCAGGTTTCTGGCTCCATCTTATGGCTGTTTGAGAAATCACACCCAATTGCATGCTCTTGCATTCCCTTAAAGATATAGTACTAAAATGTTTATCCTGGTTTATATATTTCTAACCCAAATACCTGTTAGGTGACTTATATTCCTAACATTTTCCATTTAATTGTCATTGGATTGTGATCTGCCCAAGTACTTGTTTCAATATTTATTTCTTGAATATTAGTTATTAATTCTGTTGACATCCATATCATATCTATTCTGGACCATGATAAGTGTCTATTTGAATAGAAGGTGTATTGTTTAGTTTTAGCATTTCTTTCTCTCCATGTATCTTTTAAGTTTATTTCATCTACCATTTTAAAAAAAAGATTTAGGGAGAATCTTTCTGTTTTGCTTTATTGTTTTCTGTGCTGTATAGTCCAGTTTATTGTCTACAATTCCATTAAAGTCTCCCATCATAACTATATTAGCATAGTCCAGTTCAATTATTTTCATATGTAATTTTTTGTAGAATTCTTCTTGTTTGTCATTCGGGGCACAGATTGCAATAAGGAGTGTTTTCGTATTATTGTCCATTATTTCCACCATTAGTACTCTTCCATCATCATCGGTATAAATCAATTTCGCTGGGATGGTCTCTTTAATATATAAAACTGTTCTGTCCCACCTGTATCCACAGATGAATCTTCAAGTTATATAGTTCAAATACTTTACAAAACCAGAGACAGAAGATTCAATTGCTCTGTTATCACAGTCCTTTGGCAGTCCTCCTAGAATCTGTCCAGCAATTCTGTATAGTTCGTAAATCACAACGCAGACGCATATCTTTCCAAGGCAAAACTCACTTTGTTTCCAGCAAATATTACAAAGTCATGCGCTCTCTTATATCCTCTAAGAGAGGGCGTGTCAGTCTCATTAATTAATCCTTTGCTGGACGTCTCTTTTCTAATTGAGATTGATGTCTCAATCTTCTCCTAGTTCTGGCATCCAGCCAGCATCTGGCAGTTTCATCTCCACTTGAAACCTCCAACACACTTTCCTGATTAACAGTTAACACCTGAGGTTTAATTAGGGAAGGAGGTTCAGGGGAGAGAGTGGCCTCTGAATCTTCCAATAAATCAGGTTCATCTCTCAAATCCAACTCCTCTCCCTCTACTTGACTCCCCTCTAAGTCACTTAATAATGCAGGCTCGAATCTCAGTGCCAGATCTTCTTCCTCGCTCGAACCCACATCTGCTGATTGTTCAGGTTCAAGTCTCGGAGTCACAACATAAAACCACTCCTCTTTTCTTACATTGTGTCAAGGAAGTAAATATTTTCCCTAATTTCGGCTGTATCAACAATTGTTCATATGGTTTTTTAATATGTACTTCTTGTAGACAGATTATATCAAATTTTAATTTCTCTAATTTATGAAAGTTTTTCCTTCTTTTAACGGCTGAGTTAAGTCCATTTATATTCATTGGAATCAATTTTTTCTCTTCCATGGTTATATTTTATAGTTAGGTTTGACAGCTCTTGTAGATCTTGGTTCACGTTGTTCTTTGACTTCCTCGTTTCCACCTACTGCACCTTCTTCTTTTCCAGTCATTATTTGGGAGTCCTCTTGGAATTTAATTAGTGAAATTTCTTTTTCTGACTCTTCCTCCCCTCTGAAGAATTCTGTGTAAAATGATTCAGCTTTCTCAATCGAATCAATTCTGTATTTCTGTTCTTGCCATGTGAACATTAAACCTTCTGGAATCAGCCATCTGTAATTCACCTCTTTTTAAAGTAACAATTTGGTCAGGAATCGGTATTCTCTTCTCATCTCTCTCACTCTTCTGGGTATTTGTTTCAAGACCACAATCTCCTTATCTTTGTATTTCAATGTTTTCTCTTTTGCCACTTGCAGTATTTGCGTTTTAATTTTATTTGTAAATCTAATGTGAACTTCTCTTGGTAAGCTATTTCTCATCGCATATCTTGTGAAAACTTGATAAACCTCATCTATTCCATCCATCATCTTCTCTTCAGTTATTTCCAAAGCTTCAGCCAGTATTTCTATCATTATCTCAGCTAAGTTTTGTCCTTTTTCTTCCTCTGTGTTTTGGAATCTAAGATAGAATTCTGATCTATCCATCTCCCATCTCAACATGCCACTTTTATCTTGTTTAACCACCGTTAATCTATTATCAATATCTCCAATCTTCCTGTCTCTTTGTTTATCTTCTTCAATTTTTTGGAATCTCTCATCATACTTCAACATCATTTGTTGGATGTTCTCCACTTTTTCATTGGTTTTCCCTGTTCTTTGTTCAATCTTCTCTGTTCTTTGTTCAATGTTCTCTGTTCTCTGTTCAATGTTCTCTATTCTCTTTTCAATATTCTCTGATCTTGCTTGAATATTTTGAATTCCTTGCATAATCATCTGCAGAGTCACTTTTTCTTGTTCTTTTTCTTGCCTTAACATTGTCTGCATTGAACGTTGTCCTCCAGATGGTGGAGAGGAAGAAGTAGAAGAACCAGGAGCTGTTAATTTCCTACTCATTTTAAGCAATTCAAAATCTTCAGGTTCTTCTAGACCTTAATCCAATTGTGAAATAACCAATTGTAGTTCCAAATAAAAATAGTAGAAAAAAGAAGCCAGATAGTAATGATAATTAAAAAAGGAGGACAAAATTTCTTCAGGTTCTTGTATACCTTAATCCAATCAGTTGGTTAGATGAAGAAAAAGGCTTGAAAAAAAAAAAGGAAAGGAAAGGAAAAATTCTTCAGGTTCTTCAACACCTTAATCCAATTGAGAGGTCTCAAATAGAAAAGAATGCATAAAAATAAACCAGAAAAGTAGATGAAAAAACAAAAATACCAGGAAAGGAGAATAAAAGGCTATTCCCTTAAAAAAAGGAAACATTAATACTAAAGCTTTCCCTTTAAAATAAAAAGCAAGCGTAGAGATTTGACTTCCAAAGACAAAAAAAGAAAAAGAAAAAAAAAGAACAAAGACAAGCTCCAAAAAACTCAAAGATCCAAATAGCTATTGCAAAAAATAAAATAAAATAAAGCTGATGAGGAGGGATAGCACAACTTAGAAAAAATACAAAGAGCACACTGCACTTTGTTTAATTATCCAAGGCTCTTATTATAACTCTCTTCTCCAAAAACTTATCACCTTTTTTTCCCTAAGCTTCAACACCAAACTTCAGGTGTTGATAGAAACCCAGAAGAGCACCTGCAATAATACTCTCCAATGCTCTTCCCTCTACCTTATCAAACAGGCAATGTCCTTGAAAAAAAGTCTCAATTCTTTCTCAGCTTTTTCTGGTCAAAGGAAAAATAGAGTATTTCCAAGCCTCTAGTTGGCAGTGTTACAAAGTTTCTTTAGCTTTCACTTTCCCCCTCCTTTTCTGGCAGACTATAATAAGAATTAATTAAAAAAGGAAAAAGATATTTTAAAAAAAGACTAAAAGGGAGTCTCTGGCTTAATATATTATAAAATCAAAAAGGGGAAAGAAAAGAGTAGATAAAAAAAGGAAAAAACCAGTCCAGTTTCAAAATATAAGATCATCAGCAATAAGAAAAAAATAAAATAAAAATATTACTTTGACATTCCTGTTTAAAATCGCCGCTTATTCACTTCTGTCAAAAAAACTTTTACAGATTCTTCTTTCCCTTAGGGTGTCTTCTCAAATCTTAAAATAAAGAAAAGTTCTCACCAAACTGGCACACTTTCTCTTTTCGTTCTCTTTCGTTTCGGAGCTGTCCCAACTTCAGCAGCTTTAATGGCTGCCTCTTTGCCGCTGGCAAAAAGAGCTTCTCCTGGATCTACCAGGGACTTTGAGATATCCCTGGGATTGACAGGATGTGCTCTTTACATTCACCATCTCTTCGGGATGGTTTAGATCCACTTGGACCGTCCAGAAGCAAAGATATCGGCAGCGATCTCAGACCTACAAGATCGCATGCCGTATCATCGCGACGCCAGCTCCGCCCTCCCAACCCTCTATTCTTGTGTTGATAAGAACAACAATCTGAATGACCCACTTCACCATGTGTGACTTCTCTTGATAATACATAGTATAGAAGTGATATATGTTAGGAATATAAGTCACCTAACAGGTACTTGGGTTCGAAATATATAAACCAGGTTAGACATTTTAATACTGTCTCTTTAAGAAAATGCAAAACTGTAATTGGGTGTGGTTTCTCAAACGGCCATAAGATGGAGCCAGAAACCTGGGTTGTCTTAGTCTTAGTCTCAGAAGAGAGTGTGAGTAAGTCTCTGTTTCCTTCTGTTGGAGAATATTGCCTTTACCTGGCATATCTGTGGAATCCCAAATCTAAAAGTTTTCAGGCTTTCCACAATTTCTCAAACTACAAATCCATCCCCCCTTGGTCGTCATCACATCACATGGCCCAATCACGATCCATCAAAAAGTAAGATCTTTATTTCATCCTGCGCTATAGTAAATGACCTTGAACTAACAAAATAATTTTATTTCGTCTACTTACAGCTACTTAATTGAAATCACCCCCCCTTCCACTTTCTCAGGCTATGTGGCAGTGTGGAATATGGCTTCCAAAGCTGACAATAAGAGCACCAATATGCCCACCATTCCTGTCCTAATGTCCCTTTTTATTTGTATGCATTTCATGTAATCATAATCATGTTCTAATTATATCTGTTATCTAATACAAGCTTGACAAATAAAAGGAAATAAATAACAAATAAATGAATAAAACACACTGAAGGAATTTTGCCAATAAAGCCAAAATGAAATCAGATGCCCACACAGAAACAATGTTGTAAACAACTGGTTTACAGGTCAATCGGCAGATAGGAAGAGAAAAATCTTTGCTCACTTTGAGGATGAATGTGGGGACTTTTGCTCTACTAGTAGGTTGTGCTTATGACACTCTGCATTGAGGTGACAGATGGACAACTTGCCATGAAGAAAAAACCCAAATATCTTCATAGTGAAAAATAATCTCTGGTACCAGTTAAGGTCACCTCCTTCAATTTTATGGAACATCTATGGAATATTTTGTGGACTATTCTTCACGCTTGTTGCTTCCATGCTTTTCCCAGTCCAACTCTTTTTTTTTTTTAAAGTTTTATTGATTTTAACAACAAACCAAAAAACACATAAAACATAAAACATAACATAAAAACATCATCATCCTTCATAAATTTACAGACAGTGTATCGGTTGGTTTACCACTCCTTTTTGTGCATCCATTTCATAGTCATTATAATAATTATATTACATAATAACTCATATTATCAATCAACAATTATATATCCTAATATCATTATTAAACAATCATTTGACTATAATTTAACTAATTCATACTTAAGCAAGATAACTATAGTTTAGTTAATTTTTTTCCCAACAAATCATATAATCATACCAAATCTATCTTAATAAAGTATTATAAAAGTATTATCAACCCCCCCCCAAAAAAATGTATATTCATTATTTCCTAGATCTCTAAATATTTTATTATTATATTGTATTATCTAACCATTGATAAAAAAGATCCCAAACTTCATAAAATTGTTTATCTTCTTGTTCTCTAATTTCAAATGTCAATCTACTCATTTCTGCACATTCCAATATTTTCTTAATAACTTCTTCTTCTGAAGGTATTTTCTCATTCTTCCAATTTTTAGCAAATACAATCCTAGCCGCTGTTAATACATTTACAATCAAATATTTCAAATTTTTATTATATGTATCAGGTAAGATTCCCAATAAAAAATCTCTGGTTTCAAATCTATATGTTTCTTTGTCATTTTTTCCAACCATATGCGAATTCTAGTCCAATATTTTCTAGCATCCTCACAAGTCCACCACATATGGTAATATGAGCCAGGTATCTGTTGACATTTCCAACACTTTTCAGATTTATTCTTGAACATTCTTGCTATTCTTGTCGGGGGAAAATGCCACCTGTAAAACATCTTATACAAATTTTCTTTATATGCTGTTGACATTGTCATTTTATAATTTTGAGACCACAATTTTTGCCATTTCTCTAAATCAATCCCATATCCAAAATTCTCCCCCCAAGCAATCATTGTTTCTTTAACCTGCTCTTCCTCTAATTTAATTTCCAACAAATAATTATATAATTTTTTAATCACTTTTTCATCAGTACCTGTCAAAATCCTATCTAAATCAGTCAATTTATCATAGAATCCTTCCATTTTAGAATCTTTAAGATACCTTGAATGTATTTGCGCATATGAAAACCAATTCATCTTTATGCCTTGTTCTTCTAAATTTTGCATCGTTTTAAGTTCACCCTTTTCATCTAATAATTCCCCATATCTAACTGTTTGTTCCTTCTTATAGGTTATAGGATAAGAAAAAGCTTCAATAGTTGATAACCAAACTGGGATTTTCAAATAACATTGTTTCTTAGTTTTCTCCCAATTCAACCATAACGATTCCCGTATATAATGCCTTCTAAAGTAACCCTATGATTTAGTTCCCTTATACCATAAAAAAGCATGCCAACCCAATAATAAATCATGTCCTTCTAATGCCAACAATCTGGTCTTTCTTAACGTTATCCATTCTTTAGCCCACATTAAGTTTGCAGCTTGATAATACAACTCCCAATTAGGGAGGCCAAATCCTCCTCTAATTCTAGCATCCTGTAAAAGTTTTAATTTTATTCTCGCTTTCTTACCTTGCCATATATACTTCAACACAATTTTATTCAGTTCTTCAAAGTAATCCTTACCTAACCTAATTGGTATTGTTTGGAACAAATACAAAATTCTAGGTAAAATATTCATCTTAATTGTTGAAATTCTGCCTATCAATGACAATTGTAAGTTTTTCCATTTTTTCAAATCAGATGCTATCTGCTGTTTAAGTTTAATATAGTTATTATCTTTCAGTGTAGAACATCTTGACGTCAAATATATCCCCAAATATTTAACTTTGTTCGTAACTTGAATTTTCAATAAGTCTGCCAGCTCTTCTCTTTGTCTTAACAGCATGTTCTTTGTCAAAATCTTTGTTTTGTCTTTATTTATTTTCAAGCCAGCCATCTCACCATATATCTCTATCTTTTCCAATAGTTTTAAAGCTGTCTCTAGAGGGTCTTCCAAGATAAAAACCAAGTCATCGGCAAAGGCTTGCAATTTAAATTCCTCCTTTTTAACTTTCATTCCTTTTATGTTTGTATCCTCCCTAATATTTCTATTTAGCACTTCCAAAGTCAATATAAATAACAAAGGAGATAATGGGCATCCTTGTCTTGTACCTTTTTTAATATTAATAGAGTCTGTAAATTCTCCATCTATCATTACTTTTGCCGTTTGCTTATAATATATGGCTTCTATTGCTTGGATAAATTTTCTAGCAAAGCCCATCTGTTCCAATAATAATAACATAAATCTCCAATTCATGTTATCAAATGCCTTTTGCACATCTAAAAATATCAAAGCCATTTGTTTTTCAGGATGCGACTCATAATATTCCAATGTGTCCAGGATTACCCTCATATTGTCTTTAATTTGTCTCTTTGGTAAAAATCCATTCTGATCAGAGTGAATAAAGTTGTTTAAGTATTTTTTAAGCCTCTCTGCCAAGATTGAAGCAAAGATTTTATAATCTGCATTCAATAAGGAAATAGGTCTATAGTTCTTAATTTGTAATGGGTCGACCCCTTCTTTTGGGATAAGTGTAATATAAGCTTCTGACCATGTTTTAGGTATTTTCTTGTTTATCATAACTTCATTCATAACTTCTAACAGTGAAGTGCTCAACGATTCTTGTAATGTTTTATAATATTCTGCCGGGAGACCATCTGGTCCTGGTGCTTTTCCATTGTTCTGTCTGTTAAGTGCTTCAGTTAGTTCCATCATTGTTATAGCACTTTCTAACATTTTCCCAGTTTCATCAGATATCTTAGGTAGGTTAGCATTTTGTAAATACTGTTTAATTTTTCCTTCATCAAAATCCTCCTGTTTATATAGTTGTCCATAGAAATCTTGAATAATTGCCTTTTTCTCTTTATTACCATAACAAATTTGACCTTGATCGTCTATTAACTGTAATATTTTCCTTGATTCTTTCTCTTTTCTCAATTTATATGCTAGCCATCTACCTGGCCTATTTGCATCTTCAAAATAGTTCTGTTTAGCACTTCTAATTTTTTGTGACAGTTCTTCTTTCTCTACTTGATCCATTTTATGTTTGATTATATCCATTTTAAGTTTAACATCTTTTTTCAGTGGCGTTTTCTGTAATTCTTTTTCAAGTTTTTTATGGTCATCTTCTAGAGCTTTAATCATTTGCCTCTTCTTAATGTTCTTTTTCTTTATATAGTCTATTATTAATCCTCTTGCATATGCCTTCATTGTATCCCAAACATTCTGTATTGAAGTATCTTCCTTTTTATTTTCTTTAAAGAAGAAAGCCAATTCTTTTTCCATCCATTGAGTAAAGTTTTTTTCTTTTAAAATAGCATTGTTTAATGTCCATCTAGATCTTCTTTTTTGTCCTTTCCATTTAACTGTCATTGGATTGTGGTCTTCCCACGTACTTGTTTCAATATTTGTTTCTTGAATATTAGATAATAATTCTGTTGATGTCCAAATCATATCTATTCTGGACCATGATAAATGTCTATTGGAATAAAAAGTATATTGTTGAATTTTAGCATTTCTTTCTCTCCATATATCTTTTAAGTTTAATTCATCTGTCATTTTAAAAAAGGATTTAGGGAGAGTCTTCCTATTTTGTCGTGTTGCTTTTGCTGTATAGTCCAGTTTATTGTCTACAATTCCATTGAAATCTCCCATCATAAATATATTAACATAGTCCAGTCCAATTATTTTCATGTGTAAGTTTTTATAGAATTCTTCTTGTTTATCATTCGGGGCATAAATTGCAACCAAGAGCGTTTTTGTATTATTATCCACTATTTCAACCATTAATACTCTTCCGTCTTCATCAGTATAAATCAGTTTTGCTGGAATGGTTTCTCTAATATACAAAACCACTCCTCTTTTCTTACAGTGAGTCAGAGAAGTAAATATTTTCCCTAATTTTAATCGTGCCAATAGTTGTTCATGTTGTTTTTTAATGTGAACTTCTTGTAGACAAATTATATCAAATTTTAGCTTCTCTAATTTGCAAAAAGTTTTTCTTCTTTTGGTAGCTGAATTCAGTCCATTTATATTCATGGAAATCAATTTTTTTTCCTCCATGGTTATACTTTATACTTAGGTCTAGCAGCTCTCGTGGATCTTACTTCACGTTGTTCTTTGGTCTCCACTTGTCCACCTATTGCGCCTTCTTCTTTTCCCGTTCCCATTTGGTCCTCTTCAAGTTCAGTTAAGATGTTCTCTTTTTCTATCTCCATTTCTCTTCTTTCGAAAAATTCCTTGTAGAATGCTTCTGCTTTCTCAATTGAATCAATTCTATATCCCTGTTCTTGCCATGTAAACATCTTCTCTTCATCTTCTCACCTGACCTCACCCTCCTTATCTTCTTGGCCCAAAGTGGCTTCTCTATACGCAACAGTTTGAGTTTTGAGCCAGGGAAGGAAAATCAGAGGGATTCTTAGCCAAAGAATGAGATCCATTCTGGTAAAAGGACAGGAAGTGAGAGGATCAGAGATGATAAACAGCTTAATATACACAAAACACTTTTCAGGGTATGCCATGGTAATGACCGTGCTTTAAAAAAAAAGTCAAAGAAGAAAGAAGTGGAAGAATAATATTTTGACAGAGAAACATGTAAAACGAAATTGGAAAAGAAATGAGCAGGGTAAAATGAATTGCAGAAAGGAAAGCAATGGAAAATTGGAATTTCATGTAATTTTTATATTCCAAATACAGTATAACTATTGTCAGGTTCTTACAATTATAACATAGATTTTGAGCTGCTATGCAGAGCTGTGCAATATAAAATAAATACCTGCCATGCCTTCTGCATAGGAGATTTCAAGTTTTTGCCAGTTTTAAATGTGTTGCTAGATCTGGATAAATAAGCTGCATTTAAGGCACATGCCAAAGCCCAGATTGTGTTGTAAATGATATAGTTGCCCTGAGTCAGGATTGGATCCATCTCCTCTTCCATGAGAGCTTCCAGATCTTCTCTCTGCCTGCACCATCTCCAGACTTTCACCCAAAAGGCAAGGTTGGTGTAGGAACACAGGAAGGAGATCTCTATATAGTGCCTCATAATAGAATAAAAGTTCAAAGGCCTACCATACTTTGCAATTTGATTTTTCTTCATAAGAAAGGAAAATATGCTATGGATGTAGTTGACCGGAAAAGATTGTTTATCCAAATAAATAGTGAAGTCCCAGTGGACTGTGGTGAGCAGGACTTTGCATCCAGGAGGCTCCATAGGCCTTTCAAATACTAGATACATAAGCAAAATCCCTACATTGAATGAACTTAAATCTGCACCAAAAATAAAGACATTCATCTTTTTCCAACTGCGGTATAAATGCCAGTTTATGTTCGCTTTCCGAGTAGCTGGGGAAAAGGTTTGTGATAAAACTGGGCAAATTCCATTCCTGACCAGTGTGGAAGTCAACGTCCTCATGAACCTTTGTCCATTCTCAGTGTCTGGAGCAAGGAGACCTACCAAGGTCCACCTGAAATGGAGGAGCAGTTTCACCATCCCTGGGTACTGGGCTCCTTCAGCAGGGAGCATTGAGAAGAAGAAAGGATTTTCATCACTCACAACCTGGGAATCAAAACCATGACTGATCTGAAAAGGGAAAAAAGAGACTATAAAAACAATATATGGAATTTCCACTTGCGGCCATTCTGCTTACATTGCCTCTCTTCTCATTTCAATAGAAATAGCAAAAGCTCTTAGACTAATATACCGCTTCACAGTGCTTTTACAGCCCTCTCTAAGTGATTACAGAGTCAGCCGCCTGCCCCCAACAGTCTGGGTCCTCATTTTACCCACCTCATAAGGATGGAAGGATGAGTCAACCTTGAGCCTGGTGAGATTGGAACTGCCACATTGCAGTCAGCAGCAGTCAGCAGAAGTAGCCTACAGTGCAGCACTCTAACCTTGGAGCCAGTGCAGTTCTTCAATGAAGGATTTGGCTATTGCAAACAACCAGCAGAGATGCACAGTCTGTGTTATGAGTGTACCAGAGAGTGAATTGTCTGCTTCAATCCTTCTCTACTCTTTCATAGAACCTTCATCCTTACTTCATGCAATTCCCATAATGGAACTGTTCTCTTCATGTAAAACAAAAGATGTCTGGCTCTAAGTTGCATGTCTAAAAATGGTCTTCACAACAAAGACACACCTGTGGTTTTTCGTAGGTTCCCAACATGGTTGAAATCTGGATGGAGATGTCAGTACCAGTCGCTTCGAGAACAGCCACAGAGTTTATCTGCTTTCCACAGCTGTAGTTGGGAACATTGGCCTCCCCCTCTGAAAGCAGATCCAGCAAAGCCTCTGAAGTTATTTGTGGTCCAAAATAATTGTCATAGATGTTGTATCCCAGGGTGACATTGAACAAAATGTTGGGATTCTTGTTGATTGGTTGGATTGCAAAAAGGAAGGATAGGATTTTCCAGTTTTCTGTTGCTGGTTTCCTGAAAATAGGAATGTATCAGGACATAATCAATGGAAGCAACATTTTATTTCACAGTTAAATTTAATAGTCCTATTTTTTTCATTTCTGTAATTTCTACATTGTTCACAACCTAGTCCTCCACTGTGAGAATTCCATGATTCTTCCATCATTGAGCATACAATAATCTTGCCACAGTTACCATTTAGAAACACTATTAATGTTATTTAATTCTTTGCTCAGTAATCCCAGTAAAAAATAATTCTGGTTTCTTTACAATTTTTAGCCTTTCAAGTTCTTTGCATGGTTGCATCAATTTGTATCTATAATTTCTCAGCTTTCTCACAAGTCCACTCTGTGTGATAAAATGTTTCTCCATGCTTTTCACCATTTCTGCATTGGTTGAAATATGTTTACACATCTTTGATAATTTCTCTGATGTCCTAAAGCAGGATTTCATTTCAAAAAATTCCCTTAACCTATGACGGATTGTAAACTGAATAACAATTACCCAAATTCTATGTGACTCTATTTAATATCAGAATTTAATAGTGCATTCATTGAATCTGTTCAATCTCTGTTTCAAATCTTTAAAACTTTATACATTTTTCTTATTACATGTTCACCATTTCTACATAATTTGGTTTCAAATTCAGTTTTAGCTTATTCTTCACGTTGTCCTTTTTCTTGCTGTTGTATTAAAATTTCAAACTGACTTTCAATCTCTTTTTATCCCTTTGTCTATTTATCTTCTCCAATAATTAATATTTGGAAGTGTGACCTATTATTCGAGGTGAAATATAGAATCAATAAAGGACACATACCGATAGATATAAAATTTTTCACATAAGAAATTCATTTTTCTTCCCATTCTGATGACCTTATTGGGCATCAAAGGGTTAGAAGGGAAGAACTATCCTCTCTTGTTCATCCATATTCCAACTCTGCTAAGAGGATGTCAAGAAAAGCAGATGCTTCTTGAGAATTTCAAATCAGGTTCATCAGCTGAAAAGGATGAACCAAGGATGAAATGAGACAGAAAAAGAGAAAAACTAGCATTTCAAAGAGATCATTCATTGTAAGAGAGGTGAAATTTTAGAACTCAGAGTGGAATGGAGAGGCCCTAAGTCTGTGCATCAAATGTTAAGTACATAGAAATTTGAGTCAAAGGAGATTTGTTGAAGCTTAATGGTAGAAGGAGCATTCTCATTGCAGAGACAATGCCACCAATGAGAAACTCTCCTGGTTTGTAATAGTTCTCTGGGTGCGCCTCGTCCCTCTTCAGAGTCAGCAGACATTTGGCTGTGAGACTTGCCAGAACTTCCTGGGGCAGCAGAAGCAGCAGAAGCAGCAGAAGCAGCAACACGATTTGTGTTCCTGATGGAGTCTCCAGCCTTGC
>NW_020718980.1:0-16232 GCF_900518725.1 Notechis scutatus
TCCTTCCACATAACTTTCTATTAATGTGCTTTGATACAGCACTTTGGTAACATCTAACTTCTTTTGAGGCTATCCCTCCTTATGGAGGGTGTCAATGATGGTTTTCTGCACAACTGTCAGGTTAGCAGTCTTTCCCATGATTGTGATTCCTACTGAACCAGACTGAGAGACCCTTTAAAGGCTCAGGAACCCTTTGCAGGTGTCATGGCTTAATTAGCTGATTAGAGTGGGACACTTTGAGCCTAGAATATTGAATTTTTCACAATATTCTAATTTTCTGAGATTGTGGATTTGGAGTTTTCATGAGCTGTAAGCCATAATCATCTCAATTATGACACATCACAGCTTGAACTATCTTGCTTTGCATGTAATGAGTCTATCTCATATATTAGGTTCACCTTTTAAGATGCATTACTGAAATAAATGAACTTTTGCACGATATTCTAATTTTTCAAGTTTCACCTGTATATTCTGTCCTAATACTTTTAATAATCTTGTGTCAGGGCCAAGATCAGAAACAAGCAAGAGAAATTGAATCACATCCAATCTGTATTTACTTATATCTAATTGGCAGAATCTTGCCAAACTAAAGCTATACTTTATAATCTACTAGATATTTCCTCAGAGATTCTTGGGTACAGCTATTCTGAACTTCTTCTCCCCCACCTCTTCTAATGTGGGACTGTGCAGTTTCTTAATCTGTGTTTCTCACTGAGAAAACTCTGTGTTGTCAAGTAGTCTCCCACTGCTCCTGCAAGTGCATATTCCACATTGTTTTATTTTCATTTTTTCTTTGTCCTTTATCACAAAATCCTTCAAAACTTTAACAGCTTTTTTAAAAAATCCACTGTAGGAAAGTTATCCAAGTCACTCTTTTGATTTTCCAGTTGCACATTCCATTAGACTCTTAATAAATAAAACTTATTTCATTTGTATATCCAGTGTAAAATCTTTTTTCCATATTGTTCTTATGTCTTGTAATTTTTTAATCCACTTTCAGATCAGTTTCAGCAAATCTTTTCTTCATAAGCATTTCAATATAGTCTATATTCATAATGGAAGATATCTTTAAGATTTACTTCTTGGTCCATTGTTCAAAAATATCCTTCAATACATCAACGTTAAAGTACTAAAGACTATTTTTGAACAATGGCTCACGAGTGTTAGTAAGTTGAATTTAAGTGCTCTTCTTCTTTAATTGCAATCTTTAATGACTTTGGTTTCTTCTAATGTCTAATGTTCAAAATTTTATTTTATCATGTTTTCATGAATTTATTATGAAATATAAATATTATGAAACTAATAAGGGAAGGAAGAAAATAAAAAGGGGTGAATAATTTAAAAGGTAATCTAAGACTATGAAATGAAACAAAACATTATTGCATTGCATGAAGTAATCAATTTAACACAAAGTTAATTAAGATATTTTCCTGGAAATATTTTTATTTGTGACTTTATTTTAAAGGAATCCAGAAAAGTGGCTGAGAAGATGATTATGTTATATAAAGTAGGATTTTTAGATGGAAAAGATAACTTGGAGATTGATATTTTATTTCCTGAATTGGGATGGCTGGCACTGCTTTGTAATTGTTTAAAACTCATTGCATATTATGGAGGCTTGATTCAGCATGGATATAATTACAAGTGTAATGAACTCTGAAATGTGAGCTCCAGAATCTTATAAGTATGCCCATTACTCTTCTATAGTATAATGGAGATTATTTCCAAACTAAATCTAGCACATACACAGAGGGGGGAAAAGTTGTATTTCTAGAGATGTATGATATGAGTTGAATTAAAACTCAGAACTTCATATACTCCAAACAGTCCTTGTTTTATTTGTGTTTAGTTAGTTTGGCTATAATAGTTTTAAAACATGGAATAGCAGTATAAATATCAGAAACACCACACCATTAGGATGGGAGACTGTTTCTAATGAGTAGTTTACAATATTGAGCCACATTGTCATATCAATTCTGTGTATGCCACTTTCCAACCAAAGAATAGCATTGGGTATACCTCGTAAGACCTGGAACATATTACTCAAAACTGTAGACTGTAGGACTCACATCTTGAGGTATTTTTATAAAGTCCTTTCTGTATACTATGCAGAAGTTGTACTTCAGACTTTTACAATAAATAATTGCATTGCAGCTAGAATATGTAATGCTTTCCAAGATTTGAGTAGACAAATTTGATCTTCATGCATTCTGTATGGTATATTCAAAATGTGCACTCCATTTCTTAGTGAAATGATTACTTGCAAGTGCCTACATACTGTGACCTTTTTCAGCAGACACCAATTTAGTACCCATAGATGGATATAAGGGAATTTTGCAATAGCTATATCTGATTTCAAAAACTTCATCAGAGTAGAGTTGCCTAATCCCACAACAGACCACAATATTATCAACCCAACTTGTGTCTATGCAATACCACTACATTGACTGCATATATTATGGATAATTATGTGCTAACTAATTTAAGACTGGGATCATGAGTGTTTGGATGTTATATAATGGTTAAATAATATAGGAGCCAAGATACTATACATCCTTGCCTATTTTCTTTGATTATTAAGTTTTTCCAGATAGAGTGGTATGGTGGGCTAGCTCTCACCTCACAATCAGGAGGCTGTGAATTCCATCCTAGGTAGAGGCAGATATTTCTCTCTCTGGGCACAATGAGAATATATCTGTTGAACAAAGGCCAACATTGGCAACAGGAAGGACAAACGGCTATTAAACACTCTGCTAGCTCCATTTAGTTGCTCAGATTGTCCACCGCACAGGGGCAGGGGTGGGATTCTACTGGTTCACACTGGTTTGGTAGAACTGGTTGTTCCCATTCCCAGTAGTTCAGAGAACTGATAAAACGGGCCCCTGGGTGGCCCCACACCTTTTGGCCCACTCCTCCATTCCCTGCCCAGCAGCCATTATTCTGCATGTGTGACATCATGTGCATGTGCAACAATCACTGATGGCATTCTCCCCCCCACCTGCCCCTCCCAGTCACTCCTTATAGTGCATCTGCGCTCGCTTCCCACATTTTTCCGCCCACTGCCATTGTAGGGTTAGAAGGGTGTGTGTGTGTGTGTGTGTGTGTGTGTGTGTGTGTGTGTGCATGGCTGTCAAAACTTCAAAACAGGTCAAGTAGCTCTGGGGAGGTCAGTCATAAATTAGAACACTTGCTAAGCAACCAGCCATTAAGCGAGGACCACTTGTATTTGGTTTGCCAGTCACATGGCCACCTGGCCATGCCACCCAGTCACATGACCACCAAACCATACCCACCAGGTCACATAATCGCTAAACCATGCCCAGTCAGCAAGTCATGCCCACCCAGTCACATGACCACCAAGCCACGCCCAGCTGGTCACATGACCACCAAAACATGCTCATCTGGTCATGTGATCACCAAACCATGCCCAGTCAGTAAGCCATGACCACCAAGCCACATACACAAATTAAGCCACACCCACCGAACTGGTTGTTTAAAAATTTGAATCCCACCCCTGCGCAAGGGATTATGAGGTTGTTAAAAGATGATGATGAAAGATGATGATTACGTTTTTCCAGATATATTGGTTTCACAGAATTAGACTGTTGTGCTTGTATTGTCCAAAGTTTTTGCAGAAGTAGAGGCAAAAGTTTGTCAACAAAGGATTCCTTCTATCAAGGTTGAGGGGCACTGAACACCAGAGATGGTATTCAGCAGGTTCTGACCAGTTCTGGAGAACCAGAGCAGAAATTTGGAATAGTTCAGAGAACCAGAAAATACCACTCTGACTGGCCCCACCCCCATCTATTCTCTGCCTCACAAGTCCCAGCTGATTGGCTGGGTCTTCTTTTGTTGTCCTGCACAGAGAACGGGGCTGGAAAGCAGGTTAGTGGGGAGGGGAGGGAATGGGGATTTTGTAGTATCCTTCCCCTGCCAAGCCTACCAAGCCACACTCACCAAGCCACGCCCACAGAACTGGTAGTAAAAAAAAAATTGAATCTCACCACTGGGGTGTACAATAAAAAGATCTCATGGATCAGATTGGGGACAGATTCCCCTTGAAGAAAAACTATGTGGGTGCTAAAAGTAAACACTAATTTGATGGCAGCTTTTAAAAAATATTTTGTATAAATTAAATTTTAAGAGGGCATACCATATCTGAAAAGAAACAAAGAGAAAAAATATATTCATAACTTGGATGAAATATCCACTCCTGTACATTTTTGCAATGAATGCTAAATGACACTGTAAGCAGACCATTTCTTCAAATTTGCATTTATTGTAACAATGCCTGTGAAATGTAATAAATACAATTCATATTCATTATGCCTTTATAATTTTGTCATTAATAAGGACTGTAGGGACTTATCATATTCAAATGTCTTTTCAAAGGTTGCTTCATGAGAATTGTTAATTTTCACTGTCCTAAACTTTGTTATATTTTAGGAAATAATCTTGCGACTTCTCCTAGAAGCAGAAAAGAATGTTAAAAATAAAGCAAAACATATCTACATATATCAACACAATGTGAGTAGCAAATATATGATAAGACAAGGACAAAACAAGGAATAAGACATCTCAAACAATGAAATGAAATGCTGAAATAAGAACTTTCTTATGTCTGCTATTTAAACATGTATTTGAACAATGATGTTAGTTTGAAGCAGTGTTAAAAATTTAACAAAACAATATTATGACTTACATGCAATACCTGTGCATAAACATCCTGTAGAAATGATAGGAAAATTCCACACACACCAGTTCACCAGCTCACATGTTGGTGGCTTCTGTATGTTATGAGTCCTTTACAATGATGATTCACCTATAAACATTGAAGTAAATTGTTAAAACAATAATCTACATTTCAGTTTATGATTGTTTGGGCAGGACCTTCTTCACATGCAAAATATGAAACTAGTGGGATTAAGAAATTATATCTCTCTATTAGAAATTCCTTGGCCAATGCAGGCTAAGCCATCCCACAATAATCCATAACATTACTGTATATTATCATCTAGCTCAGTATTTCTCAACCTGTGGTGTGCAATAGTGGAGGTTGCTATGTCATCACAGGGTGGCCAGGAAACTTGAAGAAATATTATTATTTAAATCTTGAGTCAAGGGTTTGGGTTTTTTAAATGGCATTTAAAGGGGGTCTGTGGTGAAGAAAAGATTGAGAACTAGTGAATTCTAGCTCATCCCACACTTCCCAATCTTTAAGGTGAAGTTAAAGAAGAAAAAGCAGCTGAAAACTACTTAGGATATGTTGTCGAAAACTTGTGACAAATGACTTTATTTTGCTTTGGTTTTACAGTATAATCTAAAGAATTACCAAATGCTGTTTTTGTGCACACATGAGAACTGCATTAAAATCTTTTGGAAGAGATTTTCTAATTTGATTTTGATTTTTCCTCAAACTGATAACGTGTATTCAATAAATAGCTTGTGAAAATGACTGGTTGAATCCTTTCATGCTTATTTCCAGCTAAAAAGTATTGAATACAGATCTATTTACCAAGGGCAAAAAAGGAGAGAGATTCATGCAAAGGGGAAGGTTAGAATATGATTAAAAACCTTAATTATACATAGCCTAACTTAAATTTTTCTTCTAGACTTATGTTCTATTTCCAGTCTTTCAGATTTCAACTCTTATCCAGTTTACAGCCCTAGCTATTTTCAGTTAAATCATAAAAGAGGATGCTGTGGGACAATTCCTTTTAATGACAAAAACTACTAAGGAGGAATCTTGGGAAAAGGTTGGAAACAACCTAATCACACTTAGAGTTATATACCATTGCATAGAGCTTTATAGCACTCTCTAAGTGGTTTACAGAGTCATCATATTGTACCCAACAATCTGGATCCTTTACCCAACCTTGGAAGGATGGAAGGCTGAGTCAAACTTGAGCCTTTCAGGATTGAACTCCAGGGTATGGGCTGAGATAGCCTGCAATACTGCATTCTAATCACTGCACCACCACTGCACCAAAACAATACTGTTCACCTGTCAATACCATTTTTCTGTCAACAAATGTGATGGAGGATTAAAAAAAAACCATTTGTATTCAATGCTTGAAAATCATATGCTTAAAAATATAGTGAAACAATGCTCTATGACTATACACATATTTAGCTAGTTGAATTCCTACTTTATTTCTTTAATACTGAAAGGTAAGTGACATTAGACTGTGTAGATGGCATATTTATGTCATTTAATAAATTGACAGTGTGCCTTTACCTGCTGCTTCCATCATCTGCTCCATAGTATAAACTTTATGTCAAGTCAGGATGCTATTTTTTTTTACATTTTATGACAAGCCATCAGTTGAAGGCAGGGAATTTTATGGTTTACAGCTAGCTACTACAACCAAATAATGATAGAGAAATAGGTAGGAAACAAATAAGATAAAACAGAACTATCTCAGCTCTGGGGTGATTTGTTGCACTTAGTTGACAGTTTCAATTACATTAAAATTAGGCACAGTATTGTGTTCTAGGTAAGATATTAGTCTAAGATCGAAAATATCCCAGTTACTCACTCTCAGTAATAAAAACTATCTGAACTATTTACTGTTTTTCAGCTTAACCTATCTAACAGGGGAAACTATATAGATTAAAAAAAATTCAATTGAATATAGAACTGACAGATTTAATTATTTATTTAATTTACATGCTACCCATCTCATTGTTGGAACAACTCTGGGTTGCTTACAAAATGATTAAAAAACAAATAAATATAACAACAGTTACACGATATGGTTAGATAATCAAACTGGCATGTCAGGATGCACTATTCCAATCTGATGAATTGGTCCTTTTATTCTTCAATTATTCTTTTTATCTAATTCTAATGTCTTAAGGTTTAGGCAACTTAATCACTAATTTCCATACTCAGACAATTGTTTGCAATGCTGTAAATTTCTTTCTTAACCAGTTCACAGCATTTAATAATAGAATTCCTTCCATAAAATCTCAGTATGAGCTCACCACATGTCCTTTATTATGATAAAAAAATTGTATATACTTAAGCAAAGTCTACAACAACAGATTTTAAAAGGCAATCTGGGAAAATAGTTGTTTGTTGTTGTAACCCCAGGAGTGTTTTCAAATGATGAAGTTAAATCTTAGAGAAAGAAAAAGAAATTATTATTTTTTGTCAACATGTTTCATTCCTTTAATACTAAACTAGAATATTCTTTATTGGCCAAGTGTGATTGGACACACAAAGAAGTTGTCTCCAGTGCATAAGCTATCAGTATGCATACAAACAACAAAGTAATATAATCATAAGATACCAATAGGAGAAGATGTTATGACCTAGTTGGTCAAGACAAGGCACCTCTAGAAAGTTCTTTATTTCTCTTAACTAATGTTCCAGCCAACAGCTCTTTAATAAATCTCCACCATCATGCTACTCTGAAGTCAGCCACCCCAAACACAGCCATGGTAGTACAAAGAAAGCCCACAGAGTAGGAGCATGCTTACAGGGCAATGTACAGGGTTCCAAGTCCAACCCACAAGGCAGAGTCCAGGCACAAGAAAAGGCCACAAGAAGGGGACAAGAAACAGATCCCAGACAAGAAACAGTTCCAAAGGAACAATGAAGCAAGGCCAAATGCAGGCCAAAAGAGAAGGGCTAGATCCAAAACACAATGCGAAGAGCAATCTTCCAAGCAAAACAAGGCAAACATCAACAGGAATAAGTCAAAGCCAGGGGAGTGTAAGACAAAGTAGACAATTGTTCCTGCAAAGGACTAAACTCCCCATGGGTTCTCGTTAAGTTGCTACCTTCCAGGTGCTTCTTGTGAGGAGTAGGGAGACCTCCTCCTGAGTAGCCTTCTCTAGGCTTGCCTACACTCCACTCTCTTTGCCCTTGGATCAAGTGGAGTAGACAGCTCTTCGTCATCAGAGGAGATCGGCAACCTATCAGCACCACTGCTGGTCAGCAGCTGATCCTCTCCTATGCCTGTGCAAGCAGGCAGCTCACCATCTGGTTGATCCCTTCCAGGGGTGGGATTCTACCGGTTCTCTCCAGTTCTATAGAACCCTTGTTAACTTTTTAAGCAGTTGGGAGAACCCGTAGTTAGAAGCAATCTCCTTTTGTTTTTTTCTTCCACCCTTATTAAATTCTTGTCAGACAGCCTAGACTTCCTGTCTCCGGAGCTTCTGAGGCTTGGCTTTCTTAAAGGGGAAGAGTTGTTTTAAGATTTTGACACTGCTGTTGGGACGAAATACTTTCCTGGACAATTAGTACTTTGAAGAAATAATTGAATAATGAAGCAAAGCTTTTAGTGACAGGGAACCAAGATGAGTGCAATGTGTTGAGGTAATTCCCCGTTAGGAGAATGAGTACATACAGGGAGATGTATTGAGAGTAGTGTTTGAATAATACACACACAGCACACAGATGCACTGTACAGTAAATGTAGGTTTTTACTGTCGATAAAGGTTTAAGCAAAGTTCAAACAAGCAGTCCAAAGTCATTCACAGGTTAAATCAGTCAGTTTTCAGTCCAGGGATAATCCAATAACAAAGTCCAGTGTCAAAAACAGTTCAGTATGAGACTTACATCAAATCCAAGAATAGCAGTCAATTAGAAAAAACGGCAATACTCTCCAACAGAAGGAAAACAGAGACTCACACTCTCTTCTGAGACTAAGACTAAGACAACCCAGGTTTCTGGCTCCATCTTATGGCCGTTTGAAAAACCACACCCAACTACAGTTTTTGCATTTTCTTAAAGATACAGTATTAAAATGTTTATCCTGGTTTATATATTTTCAACCCAAATAGCTGTTAGGTGACTTACATTCCTAACATTCTCCCCTTTTGGGTAAGACAATATACACAACCTTACATTCTAAGTCCATAATCCTAACAGCTAGCCTTATGCTTTATGGAGCCTTGGGCCTTTGTAAAATGATCTGCTATATTGTTTTCTGACATACAGTATTCCAGCTTAATCATCTTACTTTGCACACATTGTCTCACATTTAAATATCTTAAATCTGTGTGTTTTGTTCTTGTTTTAACAGCAATATTTGAAGCCATCTGTATTGCTGATTGATTATCTTCATAAACAACAATAGACTCTGTTACATTAATTCCCCTATCAATTAATAATTGCTTATACAAAACTAAATCTGTACATAGAAAAGACAAACATGAGAATTCAGCCTCCATTGTTGACAAACTAAAATGTTTCTGTCTAATAGATCTCCATCCAATCAATACTTTTCCCAATAATACTACAGTACCCGATGTTAGGGATATACCCTAGCAGAATGTGCACAGCAGTCAGGCATTCAGGCGAATATGAGAGAAAGCGTTTTTTAGTTTACACACTCAGTAAAAATGGATACACTGTCTTAGTTGAATAGTTTATTCCATTAAGAGTTTAGCAGGGTCAAACAGTCCAAATATCATTCACTAGTGTTCAGTCAGTTCAGTCCGGAGATTGTTCAATTGCAAAAATCCAGTGTCGAAAAAAAAAGGTCAGTTAACTTACAATGTCAATCCATAAATCAGTCCAGTAAATATCTTCTCACAGTAGATTAGATATGCAGCATTCAAAACTCTTTCCTCCTTCGACGTCAGCAACAGGGAACACGCAGAACAATCAACCATCAATCCAGTAGTAATCCAGGTTCTCTAGCTCCCTCTTATGGCAGTTTCTCAACCCCACCCAAATTATATCATTTAGAGTTTAAAGTGAAAAACACATTTAAACTTTGCTATCATGGTTTATATATTATTTACCCAAACAACATTAGGTAACTATGGTTATTCCTAACACCCGATGTAGATTTTCGTGTATTTATGTCTGTAGCAAAACTTGCATCAGCATATGCAGTTAAATTCAGTTCATCTTTAGGCTCCAAATACAATGCATAATGCATTGTTTGTTTCAGATATCTGAATACACGTTTAGCAGCTTGCCAGTGCCTTTCAGTTGGCTCAGCATTAAATCTCGCTAATTGATTAACACTGTATGCAATATCTGGCCTTGACCAATTACAGAGATAAGATAAACTACCAATCAAGGACTGATAAATGTTGCTATCAAAAACAGGACTTTGAACATCACTATGGTTAAACTCCTGGCTCATTGGTGTTTTAGCCAGCTTACAAAGTTACAACTTGTAACTCTGGTTTGCAGGTATTTTTAATGTAATGATTGGTATTTAGGGCAGCTTTTTGCAAGCAAAGAAACGTATTGTATTTTTGTATAGGTAATCCTTGACTTTCAACAGTTCATTTAGTGACCATTCAAAGTTACAATGGCACTGACAAAAGTGACTTATGACCATTTTTCACACTTATGACCATTGCAGCATCCCCACTGTCATGAGAGGCCAGGCAAGGAGAAGCACCCCTTGACATGAGTGATGTTGAGTTGGCCATGCCCACCCAGTCACATGCCCACCAAGCCACACCCACCAACTAAGCCACACGCACAGAACCGGTTGTTTAAAAAGCTGAATCCCACCCCTGATCCCTTCCCCAATGCTTCTAGAGGACAGCATCATCCTCAGTCCCTGATGTGCTTCCCTGTCGGCCAGTCCCAGTTCCAACTCCTCCACTTCCTTCTCCTCCAAACTGGCCTCTGATAGGGCCATGAAAGGTATTAGGAAAGGATAATAGTAATGCAGCCCTATTACATGGGTAAATATTCTTAGGCATAAGACAGTGCTGTGGGAATTAGATGTTTAGCAGAATTATGACAGAGAGGAAAAACTGTGACTATTGTTTTGGTATGCAATGCCTTATAGCAGCATCCTGATTGGGGGAATTGAAACAGTTTACATCCAAGATGTGAAGGATCTGTTATATTTTCTCACCCCAAAAAGCAAAGAAGCTTTTTGTATTTTTGTATAGGTAATCCTTGACTTACAATAGTTCAAAATTACAATGGCACTGACAAAAGTGACTTATGACTGTTTTTCACACTTACAACCATTGCACCATTCCCATGGTCACGAGAGGCCAAGTGAGGAAAAGCGCCCCTCAACATGAGTGATGTCGAGTTGGCCACACCCACCCAGTCACATGACCACCCAGCCATGCCCACCCAGTCACATGATCACCAAGCCATGGCCACCAAGCCACACCCACAGAACCAGTTGTTAAAAAAATTGAATCCTGACCCTGATATAAGACCAGCCGACTTGAATTCCATTAACTCTTATCCACCACTAATTTGCTTTGATCATTATTAGTTGAGATTCTTGTAGAGAGCATATGTTTGCAATAAATCTTTAAACCATCTGGACTTCTGATTTTCCTGTGCTTGACAGGGGACTATGGATCTAGTATAATGTCAATGAATCACTATTTGGGTTATACATTCAATTCAGTCTGATTTAAAAATTCAAATTAATTTCAAATATGTTATTGTTTTTATTGCTCAAATCTATTTTCTCATGTAATAATGTAGTTTAGTTTAAATTAGTTTAGCTGAATTTTGTTTTTCAAATCAAAGTCACAAAAGTATTTCTGTATCAAACAAATCTAGTGATGCTTCATGATAATCAAAAAGGGAAAATTGAACAGAATCTATATCACTAAGACTTTTTAGAAATTGGCCCTACTACTATTGAATCCTGTTTGAAGTCTGCTTCTGGAAAGATAAAATAGAATTGTTAGCAGAATCCAATGTTCCATTTGCAAAACAATTCTTCTGTAGCCCTCATAAATAGGTCTTCATAGTTAATCCAGTGTTTAGTTTATTGTCTGACTTTCAATTATTAGAGATGGAGGATCTTTTTTGAATATTTTACTTATTTTGGCTCCATCTCTATTGTCCTTAAGAAATATTTCTTCTTTTTCCCTGAACTTATGAAATAATGTATGTAAAGTGGTCATACAATTAGTATGTGTTTTTTATTTTGCAGTCACTAGGAGCTTGTTTTTGTCCTTGTTCTTTTCAGTGTCATAATCTAATCTTTTTATTTTGTGTTTAATTTGATTTAGCATAGATATATTATATTTTATCTCAAAAACTTTTATTTGGGAAAAAAGAATGTAAAAACTACAATAAATAAATGATTGTATAAAAATCCTATAGTAAGTTAAATCATCCATGTTGTTATAAAGAATAAAATCAGAATGTTTTAGATTTAATTACAAATGAAAATGTTAAAAATTTATTGTCCTATTGTTTCTTTTTTATTCGTATCCATTTCATGTATTCATAACCATGCTTATACTTATACCTGTTATCTAATATTTGCTTGACAAAAAATAAAACAAATAAATAAAATAGATAGGCCTAATGAATCCTTTATAACTTTATTTCTAACATTATTTTATATAGCAATAGTGACAGTCAGAGCACAATGACAAGCTTAACAATAAACAAACAATATTGGGTCTGTCCACCCAGAAATTTCTGCCTGCTTGATAAAGGGACACAGTAGACAGTAAGAGATTAGCATTAAAGGACATAAAGAAAATACACTTGGTCATCTATACTCAATCTACAGAAGTCCTTTTGTGCAGATTTGCATTCATCTCACAAGGATTTGCTTTAAAAATATAGTGCTTCTTTTATTTATCTGAAGTTCAAGAATAAAACAAAACAAAAATATCATCCTTCAACTCCCTCACTTCCATTCTCTTCTCAAGTTCTTTGCATACTTAATACACCTGAAATTTGCATTTCTGATGTCAGGCATGAAGAGGTGAGCGGGAAAGTATTGAAATGCTGAGCTTTATTCTAATTGCCCTTCAAACATGCAAAGCTATCTCCGTCTTCCCCTCCTGAGGGGAAAACTTCACATAAAAGACCATTAACTTTCACAATTTGAAGTTCATCCCCTTTATTTGGATCTAAAGACATTACATGTTTCTGAGAAAGACCTCAACCTGACGTTAGCAGCAGGCTGCTAAAGCTATGTCTATATTTCACCACCAGCTGTCCTTTTCAGTGCAATAGGAAGAAAGAAAAAAAGAATGGAAAATATTCCGCAGCAATTCACATTCACAAAGAATAAGAGGATGATATTGGCAGCTCCAACAGGGGTTCAAAAGAGAGAGCAAATAATTCAATAATATTCAAACAATGGGAAGAATATTCTTTTATGAAGACCATATATTTGGTGACTGAGATTGCAATGCTAACGTTAAAGAAATACTATTTCACAGTAAGGGAATGTAGCATCAAAAAAGGAAATACAGTTCTATTGGAATTAGTCCTTCCTTTCTCCTTTAGTCCTGTTATTGTCATGGCACAGCCAGTGAAGCTAGCTTTTCTGGACAATAGGAACAAAAAGGAAATTGAATATATTTTTTCTGTATATACAGAGTTTTGTGTTCGCAAAATGCTCTACTCAAAAACAACAACAACTAAGGAATGTCATAGTCATTGAATCTTTAAATGTTTAAAGACACCTGGATAACATTGGCTTATATCAGAACAGTAAGCAAAGTGAGCTCTCATATGTAATATGAAAGGAAAACACTAGAAAAAATATCAGATTTTGACAGTTTTTTTTTCTAAGAGAAAAGGTGCCTACGGAGTATGGCAAAACATTTTTATTTTATTGCTAACAAAAACTACATGCACACGTCCATTCTAAGCACACCTATAAAGACACTTCACATTGCTTTTAATGTGCATTAAATATAGTAATGAAATGCTTAAAAGCTAGTCTAAATCAAAATACCTAGCTACATTTTTTAAATTGAAAATAAATGTTTTAAACATTTGTTTGTTGTACTACTTAAGTGCATACATGTGACTTTGAAGAGTAGAGTTTATATTTATAGAGAGAGCAACAGCAACAAAAGCATATTAATAAAAGGATTGGTTTTTTTTTTAGTGTTACTAGCTTTTCTACTAACCACATTTGTTGTGCAAATTAAAAACTATATTAAAATATTAATTCTATAGTAAAAGAAACTAGCATCCAGATAAATACTTTGTTCTTTAATTTATAGTGCTGAGCACTCTTGCACTTCTAATCCTTCTTTCTTCAGAAATCAGTTCTACTACAGAAATATTGCAATTGAAATTCTCATTTGGTAATTAAGTTAGACAGTTGCAAAATTACTTTTGGATTTCTTAGCAATATTTAGTTTGAGATAGTAATGTAGGTGTCCCTTGGATTTTTAAATGTTATGCTCATCCTCTCTCTCTCTCTTTCTCTCTCTCTCCTTCTCTCTCTCCCTCCCTCCCTCCCTCACTCTCTGTCTCCCTCTCTCTTTCTGTTTCTTTCCCTCTCCCATACACTGCACTTAGACTCAATTCTCCCTTCAATAAATTAACATATTTCCAAAAATAAATAGACCTCACAGTTTAACAATATTTTTCTCAAATTCTATACTCTATTTTCTTATTCAAGGACTTAAGACAATGGTGAGTATAAATTCTGTATACCCTTAAAAATAAATTAGTTTCTTTTCTTTCCTTTTTTAAAATAATCTTTATTGAGTGTTACACATTTAAAACCCACACAAATACAAAACAACACAAATACAAAAACAACACAAATGCAATCTTCGCAGTATTGTGACATAAACTTTTACAATTTCTTCTGAATATATATGTGTTATATATATATATATATATATTCTTACGTTTTCGCGGGTACTTACATGTATGGTATTCAGCTTTGCTCGGGTATTTTCCCACGTCATTGTAGTTGTGCTTTTAAAGTTGTAGCAACGTTTCGGCAGAATCTCATCTGCCATCATCAGGCTTCTGTATTGTGTTCGTCTGTGAGTCAGACTTTTACAGTGGTTTCAGATTTAAATTTGGGGAAGCCTATTGCTGTGCCAGAATGGTTTTTTCTTCATCCTGATTGGTTGGGAGTCTTGGTCTGTGTTTATTGGTCTTGGAGTTTGCTGTGTTCTGCTTGATTGGTGTTTCTAATATCTTCTGTCTGTTTTGTGGCTCTTTTTGTATATTGATTGGCTGGCAACATTGTGTTCCTTTATTGGAGGCCTTTAGTGCAGCTTGGCTCCGGGTAAATGGACGGCTATTATTTGTTAAACAGCTAGGTTTCATCTGGGTGCCTGGTTGGGGTGTTTTTGAGCTGGAGGTATCGGGGGGATCTGTTTGTGCCCAGGTGCTTGCCTGGCTAGTGGTGTGGAGATTTTTTTTGTTTGTGAGTGCAGGCTTCCAAATGATTGACAGTCTGGTGGAATCATCTCTTCTATTCATGCTTTCTGGTCTTTTTTCAATCTCTATGGCTTCTCTGATGATTCTGTGGCTGGGTTTTTTTATAGTGGCTAGGGTTTTGGTGCCATTGAAGTTGATGCTATGACCTGTGGCTTCCATGTGTTGGACTAGTGAGAAAGTGTGTTCCAGCTTTTTGACTGCATTTTTGTGTTCATCCAGGCGGGTGCTTATTCTTCTATTGGTCTGTCCAATATATGTGGCCGGGCATGATGCACAGGAGACTTCGTATATGCCTTGGTTTTCCAGGTCAATTTTATCTTTGGGGTTTCTAAGGATGGCTGCTATTTTTCTGTCTGTTTTGAAGGCAGTCTTGATGTGATGTCTGTGTAGTATCTTACTGATTTTGTCTGTAGTGCCTCTTATGTAGGACAGGACAGCTGTTCCATAGGTCTGTTCATCTTCTGGGTCTCTGAGACATAATTGAGATATATATTTTTTCATGGCTTGCAGCTCATGAAAACCAGGATGCTTCAATAGCGGCCTTCAGCTCTTCTGCATTGTTCGGTCTCATGTCTCTCATCTTTCTCTTGGCAATGCCCCATAGATTCTCTGTGGGGTTCAGGTCAGGCAAGTTTGCTGGCCAATTAAGCACAGTAATCCCACGGTCACTGAACCAGGTTTTGGTGCTTTTGGCAGTGTGCCAAGTCCTGCTGGAAAATGAAGTCAGCATCCCCATAAAGCTCGTCTGCAGAAGGAAGCATGAAGTGCTCCAAAATGTCCTGGTAGACGGCTGCGTTGACCCTGGACTTAATGAAGCACAGTGGACCAATACCAGCAGATGACATGGCTCCCCAAATCAACACAGACTGTGGAAACTTCACACTGGACTTCAAGCATCTTGCAGTGTGTGCCTGTCCATTCTTCCTCCAGACTCTGGGTCCTTGGTTTCCAAATGAGATGAAAAAGTTGCTCTCATCAGAAAAGAGGACTTTGGACCAATGAGCAACAGATCAGTTCTGTTTTTCTTTAGCTCAGGTAAGATGCTTCTTATGCTGTTTGTTGTTCAGGAGTGTCTGGACAAGAGGAATATGACATTTGAAGCCCATGT